>CM033743.1:38708658-38930089 GCA_019671005.1 Hibiscus mutabilis | reverse complement strand
GTTGTAAATGGATTTTTAAAACCAAGAGGGATGCAAATGGTAATGTGGAGAGGTATAAAGCACGTCTTGTAGCTAAAGGTTATACTCAAAAAGAAGGCATTGACTTTTCAGAGACTTTCTCACCAGTTTCATCGAAAGACTCATTTAGGACAATCATGGCACTTGTAGCTCATTTTGATCTTGAGTTACATCGGATGGATGTTAAAGACTGCGTTTCTCAATGGAGAAATTGAAGAAACAATTTATATGGTGCAACAGAAAACTTTGAGTCGGGAGACCCAAAGAATATAGTTTGCAAATTAACAAAATCCATCTATGGACTCAAACAAGCTTTCGTCAATGGTATCACAAATTTCATCAAGTAATTGTCTCGTTCGGGTTTTGAGATGAATATTGTTGATGATTGCGTGTATCACAAGTTTAGTGGGAGTAAGTACATATTTTTGGTTTTATATGTCGATGACATTTTGCTTGCCACGAATGATATAGGCTTCTTCGCACGAAACCAAGAGATTTCTATCTAAGCATTTTGAAATGAAAGATCTTGGGGACGCTTCTTTTGTTTTAGGAATTCAGATACATCGAGATCGATCTTGGGGTATTCTTGGATTGTCACAAAAGAACTATATCGATAAAGTACTTAAAAGGTTTGGCATGCAAAATAGTAAACCAATAGACACCCCCTGTCACTAAAGGAGACAAGTTTTGTCTTGCCCAATACCCTAAAAGTAATCTTGAAATTCAAGAAATGCATAAGATTCCTTATAAATCAGCTATTGGGAGTCTAATGTATGCTTTCGGTATGTACGCGTCCGGATATTGCGTACATTGTTGGGATGTTAGGCGATACTCAAGCAACCCTGGTATGGACCATTGGAAAGCGACCAAGAGGGTTATGAGGTATCTTGAGAGAACAAAAGATTATATGCTCACATACAGAAATCAGATCATTTGGAGGTCGTAGGGTATACGGATGGATTCTCGATTTTTTTTGGTGCCAAGATAGCAGAAAATCTACATCAGGCTATATTTATCATTAGGTGGTGGAGCTATATCCTGGAAAAGTGCCAAATGCAGACACTTGTAGCTTCTTCCACTATGGCAGCAGAGTTTGTAGCATGCTACGAGGCATCTAATCATGGAATATGGCTGCGAAATTTTGTCACTGGGCTGCGTATTTTGGAGAATATAGAAAGACCACTTAAATTATTTTGTGACAATAAATTAGCAGTGTTGTATTCCAACAACAATAGGAGCTCGTCTAAGTCAAAGCACATTGACATAAAGTTCCTAGTTGTGAAAGAAAGAGTGCAAAGTGGACAAATATCCATAGAACACATTGGGACAAACTCTATGATAGCGGATCCGCTCACAAAAGGTTTACCACCCAAGGTCTTTCATGAGCACACTGCTCATATGGGTGTTACATCATTTAAGGATATTATTGTTTGAGTGGGAGTTTGTTATTTGTTCACTTTATGTTTATGTTTATTTTCAGACATTTATGTATTTGGTTATTTTCTGATCAAAAATAAAGTATTCAGTTAATCCACTCTTTTCTTATTTGGATAAGGACCTCACTTATGTTTAAAGAGGACCAGTTGGAAATAGGCATGTTCGGTTCACATTTACATGTAATTTCCATGCTACGCATCCATGATTGATCTATGTCATTTGATTATGTTTATATACGTGACCATTGATGGGTCCAGTCATGATTGATATGGCAAAGACCGCTTTGATCCTATATGGATATAATTGATGGACGAGATTGTTATAGAATACCTATTACATGATAGCAAATTTTTGAGCTCATAAGGTCGTACATTTGTCAGGTAACATATGTTGCCCAAGTGGGAGATTGTTGGATTAAAATTCAATAATAGTGGGCACATATGTATAATGTACGTTGCTATTATAAAGTTTAACACGTAATTAAGTGACCAATTATGTTACACGTGTTATAGGTACTTGAATTGTCATGGAATTAAAAGTGTAGATACCATAAGTTAGATTTATAACTCAATGAGGGGCAGAGTTGTAAATATTAATAAACTATTTTAATTCAGTTTATATAAAGGGTAGTGGTCCCCGAGATCTAGGTTAACTTGCATATCTCTTTTCCCCGTCTGAGAGTTGTGTGCTAAGAGGTAATCTATCATCTTGGAAGATCAAACCCTCTGAAAAATCTCCATCAATGGATTCAGGTACGCTTCCGCAAATCTAGTATTTATTCTTAATGATTTGACATACATATCGATCTAGGGTTTATATTCGTATCGAATATATATTTTGGTTCAAACATGAGAGAGATGGGTTCTTAGAAACCCAAGTCCCCCTCCAAAGCCATTAATCTGAGTTGAAGAACACAATGAGGAAGCCATTAATCTTGTGTTTTGTAATCTACAAAGGAGGTGGGTTTGATGGTTTGGTAGTGAGAAGTTTTATTTGTTTGTTAAAATCTCACCACCAACCACAGCCACAGGCAGGCAGGCGGGTAAACAGTCAGCAGCAGCAAGACAAAGAAAACAGAAAGAAAAAGTCTCGGAAAAATTTAGGAATGGGTAAGTGTGATGCTGTGCTTATCTTCAATGGTTGGCTGGCGTTTCCGTAATGCTGATGTCTGAGTTATGGTGTTTCGCTGGGGGATTGGGTCACCTTCTTACTTGCCCCTATCACTCGGTTGCAAGTTGCGACTCCAAATAAATTACACCACAAATCACTCCGTTATCAATAAGATTACAAATAGCTAATCAATTTTACAAGTCACAAACGAATTAAACCCTAGTCACTCTTCATTTTTTTAAGGCAATTTTCTTCGTCTAACGAGTGCTGTAAATTTTATTTTTTTATTTTATTTAATCGGCAATGATATTAATTTAATGCTGATTGTCGACTGTTAGATCTATTTTTCTCTATTTATTTTTTTTAATAAAAATAATTTTGTCTTTATAGCATGTTTATTTATGTTTTTTCTTCTTTCTTGTTCGTTTGATCGTTCTTTTATTTTATATTTTTTTCATGTTGGATTTGACGACGCCACGACTGATCAAGATGACGCTTATGTATAATCTTGCTGATCTTCCCTACTCTGGACCCTCGTGAATAGTTTATCTAAAGTGGCTAGTTTTAGGAAAAATATACAAATTATATATTTAGTGTAGGATGATAATTATAAACCCTTATTGCAATTTTAAGTATTTATCGTTTAATAAAACTAGAGGCTACTATTAAAAAAAAGTTACAAACAAATCATTTTATTAATTGAGTGTTACAAAAAAAAAAGTTATTGGATTGTTGAATATAAAACAGCTTTTTAACCTCACCTAAATATCACTATAAAAAAATATTTCTTAAAACAAAGATTAATGTTCGAAATGACACTATTTTCTTACATATATGATTCTCCATCCTAGCTCCGATGACTGGTTTTGATTGGGGTTGTTAATCAAATTGTGCCCTTCCTTCCGTTTTCCTCGACAGATCTGTAGTGATATTCTTTTTTTTCTTTCGCTAAAAAAACGAGTTTTAATGTGTTTTGGGGTATTTCGGGTATTTAAAAATATTTTCTGTAAGTTTTAGAAAAAACTGTATTTTATTTGAAAATGGAGTCGTCACCGGCCACTAAGGTAGGCCGGAATCCATAAAACCAGAGATTTGAAAACTGTTGAGTTCGAGAGTCAGTTACGGATGGGGAAGGATTAGCACCTCCACACCGCCCAAAATTGGTACTTTAATAATTACCGCTTTATTAATATTAGACTTTCCGGATTAAAGTGACGATTAGATTAAAATTCTGTTATAAGTGCGAATAAATTTTAAGGGCCCCGTTATTCGAGAATAAACTAATAAACCACTATCACTGTGCTTGATATTGGCCACGTTTACGCTCGAATAAAAGAGCATCGCATTGACAATTAATGTTCCGTTATGCGAACTTAGAGCGAATTAGATAAATGTAAAAACACTCACATTGACATGATACTAAAATAAAAAACATGAATATTACAAAACTGAACAAAAATAGTAAAATGCATGAGCATAATTAACATAACATATTATAATAATAAAAGAAAAGCATAAACAAGTGAGAAAAAACATACTTCAAAAATAAAGGAAAAGAAAACATACTTCAAAAAGAAATTAATAAATCAAATATATACATGTTAAAATGCATATAAAAATGCAAAATGTGCATGATATATATATGTAATATGATACTAAAATGGCAAAACAACACTACCACAATATTAGACGTAAAGTTTATCATGTGAAAAAAACATGCGCACATATTATAAACATATCATGGTATTAATATGTAACAAATTTATTACCCATTTCTAACATGAACCTAAGATGCAAAACAATAATAAAAAACTAAAACACATATATATATACATCTTAAAATATGAAAACATAATGCAACATATGCACGGCAAACATGTAACATGGTATTAAACGAACAAATCAAAGTAAAAGGCGAACATATACTTAATACTTAACGTGTGACATAATTTACATACATAAATAAAAAACATGGCATTATATGTGTCAAAAAAAATACACTAACATGTACCCTAAAAACAAAGCAAACATAGAAAAAAGTTAACATTTATTTAGTGATCAAACAAAGCCAAACATATTTAGCATGATAATACATACAAAAGAAAACATGCATAAAATAAAGAATATAACAAAGGCAAAAAGAACATAATACATATTTAAACAATGCTAAAAAAAACATGCCACATGCTAAACAAATTACCCAAAAACTCACGTAACCGAAGATGCAAAAACGATCATAAAAACGTAAACAAGTAAACACGATGCCAACTAGAATACAACAAAACGCCTGAAACAAATATGTACATAACAAGACCAAATGACCAAAACATAAAAGCATAGTATAATACATCTTAAAAAAGGATAAATAACATGATATAGAAACATATAAAAACATACACTGAGCATAATAAACAAAATAAACACGGTAAAAAACACATAATAAAAACAAAGCGACATAAATATTAAAAATAAAAAGGGACTGGAATGAAAATAAAATGAAACAGAAAATAGAAATTAAAAGATAATAAAATGCAATTTAGGGACTTATTTAAAAACTGAGATAAACTTGGAAGGACTAGATATGTAAATAACTCATGCGGCAAGCTCAAGGTACAAATTTCGAAAGCGCGGAGGGATTAAGTATGTATTTTTACCCTTTAAAACCAAATTTGGTTTAATTTAGGGGTCGGATTGAAAGATTTTAAAACATGAGGGGGATTGGGTTGTAAATTATCCAAGGGGCAAGCTCAATCTGAAAAATTTAGGGACGGGACACGGGGGTCCTTAGTGGGTGATTGCACCATTTTAAAAAATATTGAAACCCATAAAGCCCACATATCCGGCCCATTTTTTAAACTTTTCCAAATTTTTTCTTCCCTCAATAACACTCTCCCTCATTCTCTTATTTTCTCTCAACCTAACCCTCAAACCCTCTGAAAACTTTCCCCGGTCACCATAGTTTCCAGAAATCGGCGGTGGTCCGGCTACTCTGGCCACCGCCCTCATCCCTTAACCGTCCTAAAAATCTAACCAGGACCCTTCCCAAAAACAAGAAAACCCCACTGGATACCTCTTTTTAAAACCAAAAACTCTCATTCAAAACCAGGATAACCACCTCCCCTTTGGACGGCTCACCTCGAAAGGCTTGTTGCCGGCCAGGGAGGTCTCTGGACTCAGGTAAAACTCCCCCCTTTTCCTATTTTTTTTTGTTTTTGTTTACATGCATGCGTGTGTGGGAGAAAGAAAAGAAATTTACCCCTTGAACTTCTCCGAGTTTTTTTTTTGTTCTTTTTTATTTCTAAAAGAAAAACTCCTTTGTCCTTACAATTTTTTTGGGTTTTATACATCCTACTCTCTGGTCATTTTTGGTGGAAATATAATACATATAATATATTTGATTTGATTTTTTCTACTAACAAATCCATTTTTTGTGCTTTTGGTCATGAATCTGGCGCGGTGGTTAGAGCTGGTGGTACGGTAGAGCATGGTGGTGGTGTTCTTACAGTCAGAGGGAATCTCGACCGTTGGATCAGATCTGATCCAACGACTGAGATGGCTCGACGCACGGACGGCTCAGATGCACTCTGGGGTTGCACAAGATGGTGCCACGTGGCACGCGACAGTCGAGGAGCCTCATGCGTGCAACGCACGCGCGCGTGGGGAGTTTGAACGATCCACGCGTGATCCCACGCGGCAGCTGGATGGCCTTCTCTTTTTAATCGTGGCCGTTGGATCAAGATCTGATCCAACGGCCTAGGGGCGACTGCACACAAGAGAAAGATGTAATCAGGGTTAGAGAATTTTAGGGTTTTTTAATTAAATCTGGGCTTGGCCGAATGGGCCATGTACTACATCCTTTGGATTTTGTAATAATATAATGGACTTGGACTGTTTATTAGTGTTTTTTTTTCTTTTTTCACATTTTTTTAAGTCATTTTCTGCTTATATATTATAATAATAATAATAATAATAATAATAATAATAATAATAATAATAATGTGATAATACATACATGCATGCAAGTGGACATTAACATATATACCTCGTACATTCAGACACATACATTCCAATTAACATGCATATCTCATACGTTTAAAAACAAACACACATATGTATATTCGCACATAATTAATACAAACATACATTAGTGCACATGTAATGCAAAACATCCGTGACATACACATGTACCACAACACTTATTAATAGGTACATGTTACATAATACATGCACCATACATGCTTCACACACATATCATAATAATTACTAACACATACACATATCACACACATATATTGCATATATATTAATAACAGACATGCACGTATATATACGTAATCATGTAATAGCAACACTAATTATTTATTATACTAATATATTAACAATATTTACAAACCGGGTAAAATGAGTGATTACAAGATCTCGAATTTGGTGGTTAGAATCTTTTTTCTTTTTTAATTCAGAGTTTTTTCGTTTGGGTGATGCCTCCTTTTTGACCATTGCGCAACTCTTCAAGCAACACAATGGACTCGGCACCCCTCCGTATGAAAACTGTTAAGGTCAATTGCGATGCATCATTTGATTCTAAGATTTTGTTTTTTGTTGTGTTTGGAGGGTCAAACTAGCTTTTCTACCTAAGAAATTCTAAAAGCAACCAAAAACACTCAAAAGTTTGGTCTTCAATCCTTAGTTTACCCACCATTTTAGCCCCCGAAACTTTAGTTTGCCAAAAGTTAAATTTTCTAACTTTTACAAAACCTTATTTTGTCTCAAACTTTGATTTGCCCACGGCAACTAAAAACGAAACCTAAGTAAAAAAAAAGGAGATGAATTTCTCACTTTTTTCAGAATTTATTTTCTTTGCTGTTAAGTGGGTAAAGGCTATCAGAGCTAGCGTTTGCTCAGCAATCTGGCTTGTTGTCATTCCTCATGGATTGAGGATTTTATTGTAACCTTTGATGTTTTTATGTTTAATGGAATCCTTATCATGTCTAAACAAAATATGACAAAGGTGAATCTTATTAAAAACATTTTTCAAAAGGTATATTTGGCAAAGCACGTCTTTTCTCTACGTGATTGTCCAATGAGCAATTTTAAAAAATTTATTGATTTATGCAAAAACTCGTTTTGTTAGTCGCACTTTTTAAAAAGTTTGAATGAAAAAAAAATAAAAAAAAATACATACCCTCTATTGTGGCAATTTTTTTGCATCACGGGACCAATTTGAAAGGAAAATTACATGAATCAAAATAAAAAAAATACAGAATACAGTAAAATTATACATCTAATCCTTTTAAAATAATGATATATGTTTGTGTAGAAAAATTGAACTTTTAAGCTCGACCGATTAAAAAAATGAAATCAAAATTTTAACAATACTGTTAAAAACCCAGAAAAATTAAAATTAAAGGTCAAAATGAGGTTTTCGTGATAAAAATAACGGCAAGACATATTCTGTCTACGTGTAGATTTAAAAAAGTTACGTAAATTAAAAAATTACCTCAATGATACACTCAAGCATAAAGTATTTACCTCAATGATACACTCAAGCATAAAGTTATGATCTTTCAAAGTTTTACATTATATTTACGGTTTAAAATAGCAACGCAATTTATTTTGTAACCTCGTTTGGCGGATGTAAAAGAGATGTATTGTATTAAATAATATTTGTGTATTAAATAAATAGATGAAAGATGATTGTTATTATATCAAGTGTTTGATTGTGAAATTAAAAGATAAGTGTTATGGATGAATGTGCCATTTTACTATTAAAATTTTAATTTTATATTTTCTTTTTGTTTTGATATTTATTATTATATTATTTTTAAGGTTTAGGGTTTAAAATTTATAGTTTATGATTTAAGATTTAGGGTTTAGAGTTCAAGCTTTATGGTTTGGGTTTAGTGGTTTATGGTTTTGGGTTCATGATTTAGGGTTTTAAATTTAAGGTTGTGATTTAGAGTTAGGGTTTATAATTTAGGGTTTTATGTTTTATTGTTTAGGGTTTAGTATTTGAGGTTTATGATTTAGTATTCATGATTTGGGATTTATGGTTCATGATTTAGGATTAAGGTTTAATGTTTGAAGTTTGGGGTTCATGGGTCAGGGATTAAGATTTATTATTAGGGTTTGTATTTTAAGGCTTAGTGTTGGGGATTATTGTTTAGGATTAACATATTTACAATGATGTAAATATGTGAAAAACAGTATAATGATATAATTGATAAAACTTGTGTTTTAAATAAACATTACCTCCACCCGTAATAAATTTCACCCAACTTACGTATAAAATAATATTTCTTATTAAATTTTACATCTACCAAGCACATATATAAAAGTAAATTTCGTAATATAAACATATTAAATAATACAACACGTAAATGTTTTATTTAAATATTTATTTTTATCCAAAGCCTTGGAAGATGCAGCTCACGAAACACACCTTTCCGACAAATATTGAAATTTCCTTTTGATTGTGGATTATGTCTTTTTGTATGCCTTACATATTTACTTTTCCTGCTTTAATTTCGTGTGCACAACGGGAGTTGTAGGGTCTTAAGCTTGTTGACAATGAAAGTGATTTATAAGCATAGTTTTACTCATTTTAATGAATGCAGCACTTCCTAATCACTATACAATCTTTGTTCCTCAAATCATCTTCCATCAAAAACCACCATAACCGAGACCATCAAAACATATATGAAATGGGATCAAATATTCTGCAGATAACTTTCAGGCAATTTTTCAAGAAGCATTATCCAGTTGCAAATTCGAAACATCATTGGTTCAAATGACAAACTTAGCACACTTCATGTCTACACGAATTTTTATATATAGAACATAAAACTTATCTTCACTGCCTGAGTGTATCTCGGCTGGCTTCCTTCAATTCTTTCTTCCTTCACACAAGATGATATGATATCCGTGTCTAAAAAACAAAGATCAGAATAACCGAATAATTTTTGGAGTTTGAAAATGTTAACAGAATGAAGCTGAAATGAAGGCAAAAAATACATACGTGGATTTGAAGGGTGCACTGGTAGCTCCAATGACTGTGTTAAAGGCAACCTCCTGAAATGGACCGGCCATCTTACCCCTTGGAAACCATCCTAAATCTCCACCTTTCTTCCCCGAGGGGCATTCGGAATATTCTTGAGCTATCTGGAAAAAGAGGCAGGACATATTAGATCAACACCGGAAATGAGTAGTTGGGTAAAACAATTCTCACCGGTGTGTAGCAAGGATGACCAAGTACTGCATAGAAGTACATAACCATGAAAACATTTAGGTTACAGTACATCCCCATCAACAATATGCATTCATACATTGTGTGTGCCCGCAAGCATAAGCACTTACATATGGAATTATGTTGGCTCAGATCAGTAGGTATGTATCCCAAAGTTCTAGCTGAAAAATCAATTATAAAGACTGCCGTGCGTGTCTGCCATGCACGACTGCATGCTCGGGATACAGAACAAGTGGCCACTATTTTTCCCAACATATATCTTTTAAAGATATTAAAAATGAAAATAACCTACTAACCCTTTTCAATGATTTTCAATTAAAAATTACGGGCTTGATCTATAAATTAAACAGTAGGATAATGCGATTAGAAGATAAAAAATCTATGCAACTAATAACCACCTCCAATACTCAAGCAAATTGGCAGCTTGCCAATGTTAGCGGCGTAAGTGCCACAGGTTATTATTTGTTTTCCTGATAACAAAATTAGGTTTCTACTAAATTATCAGCAAACAATCAAAAGATGAAATGCATATACGAACTCACCTTTGCAAATTCAGCCGGTGGAACCTTATCACCGTTGCTAAGCCAACCATCTTGCAGCTTCTTGTATGCTTCATTTATCTTCCCTTGCTTCTCGCACAAGATGTGCCTCGCTGAACAAAGAAAAGAAGACATTTGTGTTAAAGATATGAGATGAAATGCAATAAACTAATAATGCTAACAGTAAAAAGAGACCTTTAACATAAGTGCAAGTGCCAAGGCCATCTCCCTTCCCAGCTTTCCCTTTACCCTTTGAAGCACTCTCATCGCTTCCACCTCCAGCTTGTTTGCCTTTTCCCTTAGCTTCCTTCGGTTTTGAGTCCTTCCCCATCTCTCAAAAACCTAATTATCATAGTACAAATTAGTGTAATTATTAGTGAGAACAGCTTCAACTGCATCTAGAAAGGATGTAAATGGGTAAAGATTGATGAATTGACATCCAATCACAATCGAGAGAAACCCGTGGACCACAAATTCACAATTCACAAGAAAATAATAAAAGCATTCTAGACCATGGAAGAATGAGTTTTTTTTTTTATTTCTAACTACGGAACCGGCGTGTGGCACATACTCAGACATGGATATGGGGAACTATTTTGAATATATTCATACCCAACACTTACACCAAGTCTAAGTAACATAGATTCCTCATGTCTACCCCGTGAACGACATCCATATATGAACATGGGTATCGGGATGTAATCCTCCAAAGGCCCTAAAGATTAATTAAAATCTTGTAAATAATAGAGCTAAACTTATGCCGACACACCCATGTTCAAAACTTACACCCGAGTTTGAGTAACATAGATTTCTCATGTCTGCTTCTTGACTATTTTCTATTCACCATTTTTGGGTAAAAGGATTTTCCAGAATCAATTGCTCTGTTTCTCTAACAATCTTAAATATTACAAACAACCCCAATACAAAGCTATTAAAAGCTAAAAGAGACTATAACTCTATCTTCCTCTGTTGTTAAGTTTTTGGCAATCAAGTACATAAATTATATAAATCACTGCCTCTGAATAAGAAACTCGAATATTTTGCCCAAGAAGTGGAAGTATTCCTTCCCTCGAAATCAAATTTAACACCTAATAGAATTAATAACTTCACACGCCGTATCTCAGCAGCTCAATACTTTGAGAACTAAATTGTAGTTTTAAACTTCGATATGATGCGTGGTGCAAAAACGGGGTGATACATAAAAGCCCTCGCTCAGTAGTTTTAAACTCCAATATCTTTCTATTCTCAATGTTTAATCTTAGCTCCGTCCCTGCAACCATATAATCTTTTACACTTGATTTCCAGCAAAACTCAACCTTAATTCACTCAATAATCCAAATTTCGTCGTCAATATATTTATTTACTTCTACTCCAATAATAATATTGTAAATACTACACTCACTAACCTAATTCATCAAAAGAGAGATTGATTATGCAAAAATATCTGTAAACACTAACAACAAAAACCCACAATTTTTTTTTTAAAAAAAAACTGGAGATAAAGAATGAAATTAAAGAATTTTGAAAGAGATAGAGAGAAGGATCTGGGTGTTTTTACCTTGAGCGTAGTGTAAACAAAATCGAAGAGGGAGAAAACAATAGATGATGTCTCGGATCGGCCTGGTGTTAATGAAAACGAGAAAATATGGTTAGGAGTTTTGAGGTTTGGGCCACTGGTTTTCTCCTTAAATGACTTTATTACCCTGAACCTAACTTGGGCCTTTAGGTCTCGCGTCGGTTATCGACTATGAGTGATTGAAGAAAATAAGTGAGACTTGCGCCAATGACAGTGAAGAGTTCGACTAGGATATCGATGACGACAATGACTTTAATTTTGGTATTTTGGATTTAAGGATTTGAGATTTTTTTGGAGATTTTGAGAAGTTTTAATTTTTATTTTAATTCAAAAAATTAAAATAAAAGACGTGTCAAATTTTAATTGGTGATGATTTTTTTAATGGTGTTACCTTAAATTAATAATAGAATGAAACTTTAAGCACCTATTTCAAATCAAAAAGAACATTGGCACTAATTTCAACAAAAAAATACTTCAGCCACATATTGCAGAAAATGTATAATTTCAACACTTATTTTATAGTTAAGCCTAAATTTATTAAAGATAAAATATTTGATACATTGGTTGTAAAAAATATTTAAGCTTTAAAATAAAATGTCTAAATCTCTAACCATAAATTTTAAACTCTAAACATTAAATTCAAAACACTAAAAGTTAAACCTCTAAAGAAAGCAAATCCAATTGATTTGAGAAATCTTTAGTAGTGGTAATATAAGATAGTGGATATAGACTTGTTTTAGAAGTCGAACCACGCTAAAATCATTGCGTCAATTTTTATTCTTTAGTTTTTCTTTCCATATTTTTTAAAAAGTCAATTCACCCCTCTTTATTATTCGGCTGATCGTATTCGAGCTCAACTGTTGTCCATAGCATTTTAAGTTATAACCGAATTTTTTACCAATTAAGTAATATTTTAGGTTATATAATATTTTATGTTGAAACTTAAACTCTTACCAATTGATTAACAATTTAGGTCGGAGACCACCTTAAATTAGCCTTAGACCCTATAACTACCCTTTTTTTAGATAAAACTCGGTGCCTAATTTTGCTTGACATTCCGATTTGGTAAAGATTATGGATATTAAGGTAAAGAAGCTTTGAAAGCTTTTACGAAACCAAAGTGTAAGCATACATTTATACGACAATACAAGGCAAATCAAGCAGCCTTTTTTGTGTGTGTTTAGAGTTTCGTTTTAACCTAAATCATTTCATTACATGTTACCAACTCAAAGCTAAGATATCTTGTTATGTTTCTTGTCCTTCCATTCCTTGATTTCAGCTTCGATCTTAGCCTTCACGCGTGCATGAAACCCTGGATACGGTTCGTATCCGAAGAGCGATTGAAGTACCTGCACCCGAATCACACTCAATTCACTTGCCTTCTTTTTTACAATTTCGGGAAATTTTGTTTCTGGTTTTTGTATTAAAGGATCAAAATTACTACAATGTACCTCGAGCAAAACGAAGAATGGAGCCATCAGAAAAGCTTGAACAAGATTGTCCAACAGAGCTGGTGCTCGTTTCTGCAAAGAATAGTTCAACGGTTGGTGTTTTAAAAACGAGTGGAAATGCAATGGAGGTCAAGATATTCCAAAGATAATACAATTACTCACCTCGAAGACACCATGGCCTATAAACTGTCCGGTCCAACAGAACAACTGAGCAGCCAGCACAACCTGAATAGAGAATACGAAAAAGCACACAACGGAATATACATGATTCGAAACACGAAAGAAGATAATCATCTTCACAAGATGAAAGGTGATGTAAGATCACTAAACATAAGAAAATTTTCCTATATGCACTAACTCATGAAGCAGAGATTTCCATATATGTTTGTTCCATTTTCAATGTTCTTCAGTATCAAGTTTATGCTAGACGAATTGTTATACGGATATCGTTCATTCAAAGGCATAATACACCATATTGTTTGATGTAACATTTTCTGGTAAAAGAGCTTTATTATCCTTTCATTCCGGTGCAAACTATTCGTAGACAAACTCAACCGAGCCAACTTCATCGGCAAACACCGTCACTGCAGTGAATATGAACCTAGAGGACCCTTAATTTCCGGTATTTACAGTGAGTGAGCCAATGGCGTATCCCTAGCTTCTGATTCATGCACATGATTTACACAGGAATAACATCTCCAAAAACATTGCTTAATAAGATGCATTCACAAATCTAGTCCGAGGAATTTACTTCAGAACACATGGTCTTAATTTCGACATCGAATTCAATCCCTAATATGATAAAAGGAAGGTGCAATACCAGAACTAGGACTCTCTCCATATTGGCCCATGGATTTTTCAAAACAATGATATTGAACGTTGAAAAGTAAAAGAGCTGGACTCCGTTGCCAAAGAAGACCTAGTCCTAGATTGTTTCACTGATTTAACAGGTATTCAAATAGGGATCCGCTACCGCAATAGCGGCTGCTATATAACGGTTGTAGCACCTTCCGAAATTGTTATTGCAGAAAATAAGGCCCACAATGGCAGCAATAGTATATGTTATGTTCGCAACTGCGATAAAACATCGCCCACTTTCATATTCACACATCATGTTACTCTGGAGAGAAACTTACCATGCAAAATCCACAATCCAACAGTATCAAACAAGAAACACAAAGTTCATGCAAAAACATGAATTTAACAATCAAAATGAAAAGATAAAGGCCAATAATTTACAAATATAAAAAAAGAGAAAATGTCAAGATAATCAACAAATCGATATTTTCCCCCAATTTTCTTCAATATTACTTACCTTCCAAGCCAGAGAAAATCCAAGGTTTGCAGCAAGGAAACTAGCCCCAACCCAGCAAGCTAAACAAAGCAAAGCAGCCAAGGAACCAGCTTTCTTATCCAAAATCACATAAAACAATCCATAAATTAGAGCTGAAAGAAACCCATAATTCAAAACCAAAACATGATTAAACCCAGAGGGGAAAATCCCAGATTGAGAAAGATCATAGATGGTAGGTGTAAAGTGGAAAAGAACAAGGCTGGTGAAAAATATTGGCCAAACAAGCAAAGTATGTATCAAAATGTTGATTGGGTTATTGTGATAAGCTCCATAGAATGCAAAATTATTCTCGAGATCGAAAATTCCTGCATTTCCCATCATAAAAAAAGTTTCTTTCTGGTTTTGTTTGTAAGGGGAAGAAAATATAAATGAGACAGAGGAGATATGTTTTCAGTTGGGCTTTGGCTTTGCCTGTATGTTACGTTTATAGCGGAATCAACGATGTTTGCGTTGACATTTGAAATCGACGCGCTACTTTTTGCGTGAGTGCTAAATATTAACATCTGAATTTTAATATCTGAATTCGTAAAAACTAAATCAAATGTTTGTAAATAAGGTTGTAAATGGGATGTTTGAAAATTATATTCATTGAAGTGAGGTGCTTTATAAATTATTTATTCATCTATAGATAAATTTATCAAATTAGTGGAATAATCAATAAAAGTACTAGAGTAACATGCAATCTAATACATTATATCTTATATTAGCCTGAAGTCGACCTGTAATGTTGTCGACTTCCTATGGCACTATAGCAATATCTCTAATTACACAAATAATTTCTGATACACCCTATTTCACTAATTATTTTTTCAACATCATTATTTAGCTAATGAAGTCATTGCCAATACTGCAAGCCGACTTCAAGTATATTGGTGTACTCGATTGCAGGTCACTTCAGCAACTATATTGATTTGAAAGCTTTATCCTTGGATATGAGCAAATAATCCATGGAGCACACCACTTTAGCAAATATCATTTTCAAACAACATTATTTATGCAATTTACTCGTTGTAAATGAACAAAGAGTTTAATGAAGTACTCGTAAATTGCTCATATTTTGTTTTTTGTTTATGTTCATTTATTAAGCTAAACAAACGAGTGTGGAGAAAAATATATATATTTTAATTAAATGAACAAGTTTGAGTAAATGTGTATCCGATTCGTTTATGTTTATGAACAAATTCATTTATTAGTTGGTTTGTTACTTAAGGTTTTTTAATTTATTTATTTATGATGTAATTATTAATATTATTTTATACATAAAAATAAGAAATACGTTCATGTACGGTTCGTTTGTTTATTATTGATAAACAAATTTTTAATTGTTCGCTATCTTATTAGAACATATGTTCATTTAAATATTCGTGAACATATTAAACGAACCACATAATTTTCAGAAAATGAACATAACCGTATACAAATTTATTCAACGTTAATTCATCTACAACTTTATCTATTAATATCTGAATTTTAAATACGAATTATCATATCAATCATACAAGTACGATGACATAAAAAATATAATATAATATAATAGTTCATTTGATTGATCTTAGTCTAAGGTTCAATCCTATGTAATCCATTTACTCCAATTTGATTATTATAATGTTTATTTGTACCAAAAAAATTATTTAAATAAAAAATCTTAAACACGAATATTTTAAAACTATGATTATTAAAGTAAATTTTTTTTGTTGTAAGTTTTTGACCTCTTGTAGGTGGAGAACGGTACCATGACTTCTTAAAGTATTTAAATATTTTATAATTGACATAAGGATAATTTTAATTCTTAATGTTTATTTTTTAATCATTTTAGCTTTTATTATTTTTTAGGATAAATTTGACCCTCAACCTATAACAGTTTATCAAATTATTTATTTTTAATTAGAATATTAATTAGACGGTTAAATAAATAACGCTAATGATATGACACGTACATTTTAAATGACATAACATCTAACATATCACATAAAATATTTAACTATAAGAAACAAGAAATCATTTTATGAAGGGTAAACTACATAAATAGTCACTGAACTTTTAA
Organism: Hibiscus mutabilis; assembly: GCA_019671005.1. Lineage (NCBI taxonomy): Eukaryota > Viridiplantae > Streptophyta > Magnoliopsida > Malvales > Malvaceae > Hibiscus > Hibiscus mutabilis. Next base: position 38,913,317 of record CM033743.1, on the reverse strand, counting down.
GGCCGATTCATTTTGGTCACCAGACTTTTAAAATATTCGATAAGGTCACCCAACTTTTATTTCGATTTCAATATAGTCACCGAACTTTTAGGGTAAATTTATTTTGGTCACCGTACTTTTAAAATATTCGATAAGGCCACCAAACTTTTAGTTCAATTTCAATATGGTCACCGAACTTTTAGTTCACTTTTAAAAGATGACGTTAGTTTCGTTTTCCTTAATAAAAAATTGGGTAAACTACACCAATCATCACTCAACATTCTTCTCACTCCTATTTTAGTCACTAGAGTTAAAAAATTTCAATTTAATAACTTAACTTTGAATTGTTCATATTTTGGCCACTCTCATGTTTATACAAATAGAAAATTTTGATTAATCATTAAAAGATTTATTTTGGTTAATTGGTAAATTTAGATTATTCAATTCTCGATCTTATATTGTATTAATTAAATAAGATAATCAATTAACTAGTTAACTGAAATATTTGATTCTGGAAATGATTTTTTACTTTGTTTATTAAAATATCAAATATGATAATATGGTAAATTTAATAAATTTCGGTTGTGATAAAAGTGTAAAAACAACTAAAAGTCAAAAAATTGAATGTTCACACCTATTAATTATATTTCTACCCAGAGCCAAAACTTAAAAAGAAAATTAGAGAAGGGTATCAAAATCATTAGACTAAAAGATATTGTAATGCATAAAATTTAGAAATATTATATATACTAGATCAGATCAGTTAGTCAATTTTGCTTAAAACTGTGAACCATAATCAAATCGAAATAATTTATTTTAAAAATTTATACCAAAATCGGGTTCAATTAATCCTTAAAAATTATTTTGGTTGATTAAATTCAAATTATTCAATTCTCAATCTTATATTGTACCGATTAAATCGGATAATCGATTGACCTGTTAATTGGAATATTTGATTCAAGTAATATTTTTTTTACTTTGCCTATTAAAATATCAAATATGGTAAATTTAATAAGAAAAGTAAAAAAAAATCATCACCCGAATTTTTTTAAGGATTAATCGAATTTTTCTATTTGTATAACCATGTCATTTGAGAGTGACCAAAATATGAACGATTCGAAAGTTAAGTTATTAAATTGAATTTTTTAACTCTAGTGACCAAAATAGGAGTGAGAAGAATATTGAGTGATGATTGATGTAGTTTACCCGTTTTTTTATTAAGGAAAAACAAAAACTAACGTCAGCTTTTAACGGAAGTAACAAGAGAGACCATACTGAAAGCGAACTAAAAGTTCGGCGACTATATTGAAATTGAACTAAAAGTTGGATGACTTTATCGAATATTTTAAAAGTATGGTGACCAAAATGAATCCGTCCTAAAAGTTCGGTGACTATATTGAAATCAAACTAAAAGTTGAGTGACCTTATCGAAAATTTTAAAAGTACGGCGATCAAAATAAATCTGCCCTAAAAATTTGGTGACCATTTAAGTAGTTTACCCTTTTATGAATATTCCAACCACCTCATCCATGGTCCTTACTCAATTAAAATAATCCACATCATCTTTTTTTCTATGTGATATGTACACTTGGATTAAACCTTCCAAATCATCATCTTCTTCTTTTTTTTATCTCAAATAATTTACCCAAATTAAAAATTAGGGTTTGTTTGTCGACTTTTCCATTGTGTAGCGAACAGAATCATCGCCAACAAAATTTTTAATTTCATTCAATTGTGAAAACATATAGTAGCGACTAATTTTAAAAATTATAAATGTTCCCTCATTTTTAAAATATTTGATTTCGAGGAAATTTGGAAAAACCCGTGTTTTTAAATAAAGCTTGGAGTCGCCACCGGTCACTTGAATAAGGTAGACCGGACACCGAAAAACTAAAAACTAGAGATTTAAACGGATTCGAGAGTCGATTACGTGTGGGGAAGGTTTTAGCACCCCACAACGCCCAAAATTGGCACCTAAAGGTTCGTATTGTAAATGTAAGGAAAAATTAAAATTTGATCTAATTTAACATCTAATCCCTAGAAATGCATGCATGCATGGTCATACGATTCAAATATTAAATCTTGCAATTTACGGTATCAAAAGAAGATGACGGCCGAAGACCCAGGACGACACTCAACAGGATACCAAAATTTTGAGGCCTAACTATTGCAACAAATAAATATGAACAATTTAAAATACATGAATAATTAAAAAAAAATCACAGATGAACATTAAGGGCAAGAAATATAAATGCAGGAATTAAAGGTTAGGTGTTAGGGAGTGATAAGCATATGTAATAGTATACCAAATATATATATATATATAATAAAGTAAATATGTATGAGAAAATAGAACTAAATACTATGTAAATATATTAAAATATAAAAAGATTTTTAATATGCTTTACGTAAGCATAAATATATAAACATTCTAGGTGAGTTTTGTTTCTACGTAACATAATAATATATAATTATAATATAAAGATATAATAAAACTAAGTACGGTAAAAACTTACATCTATTAAATGAAAAGTCAATGTATGTATATGTATTTAAAGGGGATATTATTATGGAAAAACATATAGAGTGGAAACAATTAAGCATATACATATTAGAAATAAAGTAGGAAAACATACATGGAAAACTACCAAAATTTAAGGTACAAAATTAAAGTAAAATAAATATATATACAGAAACATATAATTAAGGTATGAATTAAATAAAAACAAAAAAGGAAATAGAAGCAAATACTAACAGATTGCATTTAAAGGAAATAGTATAAAAAAAGAAAGAAAGAACAAATCCAAATCAGCATGCATTTAAAGAAAGAGGGGAAAAAAGGAAAAAGGCAGCAACAACAAAAAGAGGATCGAATATATATATTGAAAATAAATAAAGCAAAGCTGCAGGCACTAAAAAAGCAATTGACCCACTGATTTGCGGGTTAAAATCAAAACCAATGATGAAATTAAAAACTTTTAAAATATTTTAGGGACTGTGGACGGGGGATTTAAAACTATAATTAACCCATTTTGTGAATATTTCCATACTATAAAACCCAAATAAAATCAAATTCTCATTTTATTTTCATAACCTAAACGAATCAAAACCCCTTTTTAAGAAATCTCTGAACTGTTCTTCACATTTCGTGAGTTCTTCAAGAACTGAGATGAGTTTTCAAAAATTGGCAGCTCTTCTACCGTGTAGACTATCACGTAAGTTGTCGGCCCCCAAGGCCATCCAACGGCTGTCCGTCGACCAAAATAAAGGTAAAACCCTAGATCTTTGCCCCCTTTTTTATTCAAAATGAGAGAAAAAAAAATCAAATATACCTCTAAAAATATCTTTCTCTTTTTTTTGTATTAAATTTTGAATCTGAATATAAAATAATTGATATTACAATATATATATTCCTTTTTAATTTGGTTTAATTTACAAGCATGAGAAAACCATAAATGCTACTACTGTTGTTGATGCTTGGATCTGACTCTTTCCCGTTCTTATTAATTTCGGCCATACACAGTGATTGAGCCAATGAGGGGATAGGCCAGATTATCGGTGAGACGGCCACATAACAACGAAGATGAAGGTTTAAAATTATCTTTCGACAATATTTAATCTCAATCGTTAGATCAAATCTGATCCAATGACTGAAATTACTTGTAGATCAAACAACGCGAATGCGAGTTAGAGAATGACGTAGCAACACTAGATTATGCCATGTGGCACATGGTAACTGAAAGGTCATGCGCATAAACAGCACGCACGCGTGAAGAAGCGAATGATCCCGAGCGTGCAGCTCACTCGCACCAACTGAAGGGTCTTGGGGCATCTGGACTGTAGGATCAAATCTAATCCAATAACTCAGATTGAAGGGCTGCAATAAAAATAAGAGAAATTAGGTCAAATTAGGATTTCTGATATATTTTTAGGGCTTTTAATTATTATATGGGTTTAGGTTCTAGCCGAATGGGCCTATATAATTAAATTGGGTTTAGGTTTGGAATGTAAATAGACTTTGGATAATAATAAACATTTACCTTTCATAATCAGATCTATTTTTAATTTATATATACAACCATTAATAATAATAATAATAATACATATAAAAATATATGCATACAGATTTTTAACACACATAAACATATGTAACAACGGCCCCGCCTCGGTGAGGCTTGACGTGTTTTTACGAAAAATATTTTGGATGGAATAGAGTCACCACCAATCTTTTTTATTTAGGTGAGATTGGATCACCTGAAAAACTCGGTTATTTTAATAAAACTTGTTTTGTGTCATTTTATTAAAACGTGTTTTGGTCTGCGAAAACCAGAAAAATAGGTTCGAGAGTCAGTTACGTGCGGGGAAAGGTGAGCATCTCTCAACGCCCAAAATTGGTACATGGTCTATTATTTATTGTCTAAGTGAGGGAAATTAAGAATATTTTAAAAGAATATTTCTGTATGAAAGGAATTTACACCCCTATGCCTGGGGAATAATTTTCGTTAGATTTCTGGGTGAAGGGAATCTATTTTGAAAATTATTATTTAATATTAAAAAGATATTTGCGATAGGGATTAACCCAAAGCGGCACCTCTTACGTTCGAGATACGTTTTTCACAATAATCCCTGATAAAAAATAGGGTCATTTTTAATTTAAAATTTGATTAAAACAAATTACATGATATATATATATATATATATATATATATATATATATATATACAGATATATAAATGTTAGATTATAAATATTATGTAAATAATAATATTAATAATAATGAAAATAATAATATAAAATATGTATATATGTATAGCAAAATGAAAATAATAGTGGTATAATACCATGTAGCACATAATTATAAAAATAGTGATTTAATATAATAATAATTATAATAATAGTAGTAATATATAATAATGCATAATAATATATAATATACTTACGTACACAATATTAAAAATAATAATTATTATTATAATAAGGATGATGATATAATATAATAATAATATAAAATAATATATAGTTAATATATAAAATAATATAGAAATAATAATAATATATGATATTAATATATAATAATAATATATATATAAACATAATATACCTTATATGTACTAAGAAAATAATATATATACATATATAATAATAATATGTAAATATATTATTAAAAATAATAATATAAACATAATAAGCAAGTAAATAAATAAAAAAGGAAAGCGACTAAATTAAAAAAAACATAAACTTAGGAACTAAGAAAAGAGACGAAAAGGAAAGGAAAAGGAAATTAGAGTGCAAATGTGAAGAATACAAAACGCAGAGGGTCGAATTCTGTAATTTCCCTATTTTTATTGAAAATGCGCGAATCCTCCCGGTTCGGGTCATACATTCGGATACAAGAGCCAAAACGACATCCTTTTTGGGCTTAAACAAGGATGCCAAAATGACGTCGTTTTGTGGAGTATATAAGTACATGTTTTGCATAAAAAATTTCATTTTGGCAACTGATAACCAAAAAAAGACTTAATATTCTCTCAACTCCTCTCCCCCTCACTCGGCCAGACCTTCAATGCCGCCCACTCGGCCGTTGTGCGCCGCCGTTCGTCGGTGACGAACGTCGTCGTCCATGGTGGCCGAATCGCATGCAAGTAGATGGTTTGACTCGGGTTCGGCTCTTAAAATCAAATTTGAGGTTTGTTTTTCTCGAATCCCTCCCTATTTCCTCATATATACAAAAATTGAATAGTTTTTGTATATATTTTTTTACCTTTTTCTCGTTTTTTGGGTTTGAATCCATTTTTTTCTCTATTTTTCTCCTCCCCCTATTTTGTGTCGGTTTAACTCCTATTTATAGTGTTTTCAAAAGGGTGAGACGAAAAGCATAAGGATAGATGGGGCATGGTGGCAGTGAAAGTTTGGGCGGTAGAGGGTGATGAAGTAGTGGTGGTAGTGACGAGGCGGTGACATAGTGACACGGGAGTGATGACGAGGATTTAAGATTTAACTGGGGTGTCGGCAGCGGCTAAGGGAGCCAGTGGTGGCAGCTGAGTTGAGTGGCGGCGCAGCTTGAAACGGCGGCAGCTTACGGCTCAATGGCGGCGGCGGCTGATAGCTTAATACAAGGGGCGACTGCTAGGGTTTTTTGGTTATCTTAGGCTTAGGGTTTTTTTAGTGCTAAGGGGTAATTTTGTAATTTTTGGGTTATCTGGGTTAATTTGAAATGGGTTTGATGGGTCTGTGGGGTTTTTAATTTGGACATAGTAGATATGGGTTTTTTATTAATTTGGGTAGATGGGTTTGGGCATTGTAATTTAAAAGTGGGTCTGGCCTGGACAAAATGAGCATCTACAGCTGCCCCTATTTGCTCATTGTTGTGCAACGACAATGGAGCAAAGATAAAAAAAGGATCATTTTTGTCCAGTAACAATTGGGTTCATTCTCTGGTCACCACTTCTTCCTTGGGGCTTCTCTTGATATTCTTTGTCGCACTTGTAAGCAAAATCTTTGAAATAGATGATTCGTTGGGGAAAACCAAAATCAAAGATGATCTGTTAGAAGTGACAAAATACACTCGACTTGTTATGACTCTGACGACAATGCAATGCCCAAAAACAATTGACCTAACTGCAACACTAACGGAGAGGTAAGGTTTGTAAAACTTGATCCATGTGCAACTCTGATGAAGACACATGATCGAACGATGAAGGGTTGGCCCAACTACCATATCGCCGAGGAGGCAGGACCAAAAGTCGGCAAGTTTTGATCCAGAGCTCAGCTCAAAGATCTCATTTGCATTATTCTCAAATGCACATGAATCAACGGATTTGAGTTGCCTTTACCGGTAACCGTTTGCTCCGGGCTAGTTGTATCATTCCCCTGGGTACAATCAATTTATACCAATCATGACATTATATTTTTCTGAAGGATTTGTTTTCTTTCGACCATTCATGAAAATGGATTTTCAATGGACATTTGAATTGTCCATTATTTTAAACTTTACCGTGTTTAAGCACGTTGTGCCAACATTTATGTTGGGCTTGTCAAAATGGCTTTGATCCATCTACAACATTGACAAAGAGTCAGTATCGAACAATGAAAGTTTTGATCAAGCTTTCATTCAGAAGAAGAGGCGTGACCTGAAGAGAATTTTGATTAGGTTTCCATTCTAACAAAGAAGCGTAATTTGAAGAGAGCTTTGGTTTTTTCTTTTTCTTTTTTTTGCTTTTTTATTTTTTGTTTTTCATTTTTTGTTCTTTTTTTATCTTTCTATTTTTTGCTTTTTTTGTCCGAAGAGAAAATCCGAGAAAACATCTAGTCTAGTCACACCATTATTGGAGAAACTAGTCATGGAAAAAAATCTGACCTACTACACCAACAACGGCGAAGCGATATCTGAAAAAATGTGGGATATGCTACCAACTTCAAGGAGGTGAACTTGTCAATGTACTCATTCCGCTTGAGAGGTCCATTTCGCTGCCACTTCAAGGAGATAAACTTGTTAAGTGTACTCATTCTGCTGCCACTTCAGGCAGATGAACTTGTTGAGGTGTACTTATTCTGCTACCACTTCAGGGAGATGAACTTGTTGGTGTACCCATTTCGCTGCCACTTCAGGAAGATAAGACGGTTGAGATGTTTATTCCACTGCCACTTCAGGGAGATGAGACGGTTAAGGCGTCCATTCTACTACCACTTTAGAGAGATAAACTTGTTGGTGTGCCCATTCTGCTGCCACTTCAGGGAGATAAGACGGTTGAGGTGTCCATTCTACTGCCACTTCAGAGAGATGAACTTGTTGGTGTACCCATTATGCTGCCACTTCAGGGAGATGAGACGGTTGAGATGTCCATTCCATTGCCACTTTAGGGAGATGAAATTGTTGTTGTGTTTGATCTGTTCAACCATTTGTTGGAGAGAGAGGATTTGTAGAAGAGAGTTGATCCGCTACACCGTGTTACTGGTGAGATAAGACCTGCAAAAGTTAAAAGAGAGTTTGGTCAAAGTGAGCCACAAATTAACTACTTTATTTTAAGAATGTAAAGATGAAAAGTTTGATTGAATATTATATTTGATTGATTCACTCCCCCATGTCAAGGATGATGGATCTTGTTGATGTTTGCCTATTCATTCTTGGTTGAAGGCGCCAGACAATATTTTCCCCATATTGAGGATATTGGAATTTGCTGATGATGATGATCTGTTCCTTCGTGTTTGAGGATGTCAGCCCTATAAATATTTCGTCTTTTGAGAAAGGATCGAGTACTCGTAGAAGTCTTCTTCTTTTGGCTCAGCTTAATCTTCTGATTTTTATTCTTGTTCAAAGTTTGCTTCGACAAACGTTTGCCCCCCAAATTTTGTTGTTATTATTCTTTTTTGAATTTGAACTTTTGAGCTGAATGACCTTTTGGCATCACCTATTTTCTGCTTATCGAGGGGGATTGACTTGTGATACTACCGTCGAAGATGTAGAATCTGGATTAAACTGACCCATTACCATGGACGGAGGTGAGATCGGGAAAAAATTGATTCCGCTACTTCATAGCGGGAAAGTCATGGCCTGAAAATAAAATGAAACTTTAGTTAGTAATCAGTTCAAAAACTTTTACCGTTGTTATATGTATGTTCGAGCTTTTTGCATATTCAGGCTCTTTCATGGTTAAAGGTTGGTCATCATGGTGTTGCCCCCATGGTTGAGGTCTTTTAGCCTCCTTTCTTGGACCTGTTTATATGTACGAGCAAAAATTTAGTATGAATGCATCTTTATGCCTAAATTCATGTGTTTAGTCTAAATGCATGATAAACTTTAGATGTATGCATGCACTTGATGTTAAATGAATGTGTGAATGATTCTAGCATGAATGCAAAATGCTATTCGAGAATGATTTTTAGTCTTGAGCATCTGTATCTGTTCTTAAACTGGCATCCTTGACTGCTTGAACTCTGTTTGAGTCACTAGGCTCTCTTTTTATTTTTCAGTTCTGATCAGATTGCAAGAAAACTATTTGCCCCACATTCTGTCCGGATAGTATATCTCTTTCTCTTAAGCTGTTTACCCCGGGAATGCCTTTTTTTCAATCAGGACTGCCTTTGGTCCTTGTATTTTCTAGGAATCTTTCAAGAGCGATGTAGAGAGGTCTTCTCATATTTGTTAGTTTACTGATCGTCATGTCAATGTATAATACTTGTGTAAACAAAGACATAAGATCGAATGAAGAATTTATTGAGAGTAAAATTCATGACATTTAAGTGGCTAACATTGAAAGAGAATAAAACAAAAAGACAAAATTAGGTGCCCCGGATATCAAGTAGATGGGCTTTGCTGAACCAGCTTGCTGAGAACCCTTATGTGTCTAGGAGACCTTAAGTGCTTGGTTGATACCTCAACACACAAAATCTATTTCCCTCTATATGGTTTTCGAAAGAACTGGTCATTCCATGTCTTTTTCTTCTTTTATCAAAATTTGAGATGCCCCTTTTTTTCAAGCGAAATATTCTTTGACCGAATTTGAGTTCACAGGGCTAGGCAGATCTTTACCATCCGTTTTGGCCAAAATCAAGGATCCACCGAAAAAGGCTTTTTAAAACATATAGGCCTTCCCAACTCGGCCTTCATTTCCCCCCGAGAATCTTTTTGAATCGGCGGGATTTTTTTTGACACTAGGTCCCTCTCCTGGAATTTGGGTAAATCTTCCTATTATAGGCTTATATCATTCTTTTTTGGTACATTTGACCGTGTTGGATAGCTTTTGGTCTTTTCTCTTCAATCAAAACAAGTTGGTCATGGCTAGTTTGAACCCCTTCTGCTTCACCCACTTTCAATTCTAGCAAAATTCTAAGGGAAAGAATCTCAACCTCGATGGATAGTACGACCTTCATCCCATAAACCAGGGAAAAAAGGGTGCCCTAATAGGGGTTTTGACTGATATGCGATAAGCATATAGAGAAAATGGTAATTCGCATGCCAATCTTTAGAAGTTTCTATCATCTTTCCCACAAACTTCTTAGAACTCTCGCTGGCCGCTTCCACTACTTCGTTCATCTGAGGTTGGTATGGTGAGGAATTGTGATGTCGTATCCTGAGTTGTTTAGACACTTCTTCTATGGTCTTATTGTTCAAATTCAATGCATGGTCGTATATAATATTTTTTGGCATCGACATATGATTTCTTTTTTAGGAATCTGCACACTGTTGATTAGCGTAAGTGGTTGCTTCTACCCACTTGGTGAAGTAATCAATGCCCATAAAGATAAATTGATGCCCATTGGAAACCTTCGATGATATGGGCCTGATGACATCCATGCCCCACATGTGAGGTGTTCATGACATGCAGTGCTTGATCTTGTTAAAAGCTTCCTGGCACTCACCATTTCATTCCCTTGGGTTGTGCTTTTTCTGAGTTCGTGGGGTTGTAGATCCTGAATGGCTTTGACCTTATCTGGCTCAACTTCAATGCTTCTTTCGCTGACTATGAAACCCAGAAGCTTCCTTGATGCACCCCGAAGGTGTATTTGGCCGGATTTAGCTTTAACTGGTATTTCTTTAGCCTCAAGAACAATTTTCTCAAAATCGCGACATGCTCTTCTTCTATTTGGGATTTGGCAATCATGTCGTCGACATACACTTCAATTTCTTTGTGCATCATATCATTAAACAGAGTGGCCATGGCTCGTTGGTATGTTGCCCCTATATTTTTAAGTCTAAAGGGCATTACCCTGTAACATAACGTTCTCAATTGCGTTACGAATGTTTTTTTCCCGTCATTAGGGTACATCCTTATCTGGTTGTAACTTAAAGAACCATTCATGAAGGAGAACAAAGAATGCTTTGATGTATTATCAACCATGGTGTCGATTTGAGGCAACAGAAAATTATCCTTCGAGCTGGCCTTATTCAGATCTCGGTAATCGACACACATTCAGACTATGTTGTCTTTCTTCGAAATAGGGACTATATTAGCTACCCACTTTGACTTCTCGCAGGGACTCGATGTCATATTGTTTCTTTACCTCTTTTTTATCTTCATTCGTACATCGAGTCTCATTCTTCGTAGCTTCTGTTGAACTGGCTTGCAGTCCCCTTTTATGGGGAGTTTGTATACCACCACATCCGCACTCAGCCCAGGCATGTCTTAATAGGACCATGCAAAGACATCTTTGAACTCTTAAGAGTAGCTTAATCAAGTAATGTCTTGTTTTTGCGATGATGCATGTCCCAATCAATACCTTCTTGTTTTCATTTTTATTTCTCAGACTCACAGTTTCTACCAACTCTTGGCGAAGTGAAATTTACTTTTCATCTTGCTCGACCATTCTCAATAGATCGGGAGACAAATCACAATCTTGATTTTCTTCAAAATCTTGAAGTTCACCTAGACATATATCTTGCTCAAAAATAGGTTTCAGATCAATCTCAGTGTCGCTCGATACATTGATATTAGGGGACCTGACGCTAATAACGATGTTCATGGAACAAATGAATTTTAGGAATGAACAATTTATGGTATAAGTGTATATAAAGAATAATAAATAATAGGAGAGAGAAAAATGTTTGCCAAATAGGACACAAAAAGTATTATTTCATTGACATAGGACAGTAAGCATATGCCCTTTACAAAAAGACCATTCTTACTTTCGAGCAAAAGTAACAGGTGTGCTTTGAACATTACTATGAAACATTCTTAAATACTTGTAGGGAGTTCTTCAGCAGTCCGTTGTCCAGAATAGTTCCAGGGGTATAATGACAGATTCCCCTTAGATATATTCCTTCGTTCCCTTCTTCAATAACAACATTAATATCCCAAGCTTCTAACATTTTCCCCAGCTCAGCTTCTTTATCTTTCTTAACCTGTTTAGGGTGGATAAATCCCCGCGACACAATAGTTTCAGGCAGGCGAGAAAAAGTCGTAGGTTCCCAGTTGACATTTTTCAATTTTCTTTCTTCGAAAAATTCCAACTCTTTGTTGTCGATGAATTTCTAAATTAGAGAATTGAACTCTGCACAGTTTTGGATGACATGATTTTCTCCACCAGGCCTATCTCGACCATCTTTTGCTAAACCCACTTCAACAGAGACTTTACCTCCTCGATACGGGATTTGATTCTCTTGTTACCATTGCTGACGATTGTATTAACTCCTGACTTGACGTGGTTGGGTAATAGATTTCCAGCTGTACTTGGCCCTATAGAGTCATCAAATCTTACGATCCCCATCTTTATAAACTTTTCAACAAGCTTTCTGAAAGTGATGCAGTTCTCGATAGAATGTCCTACGTTCCCCGCGTGATAATCACATTGAGCGTTGGCGTCATACCATTTTGGGTAAAGGGGTTGGCTAGGTTTGACAAAAATGGTGCCACCAGCTAGTTTTCTAGTAATATGAAGAATAAGTCATTGTATGTGCATGGGAGACGTCTGAGAGGAAGGTCATTCGCCTTCTTGTTTTTTTTCTTGATGATCAAAAGAGGGATCAACTGGTGATCGATGAGATTGAGGCAAAAGTTGATCTTGTTTCTGTTGAGGTGTCTGTCTAGACATCGAGACAGTCGATATCTTTGTCCTCTTTATGTTTTTCTCATTTTGTAACTCCTTCTCATCCGCCCTCCTTTTCACCAGAGGAGATAAGATTTTTAAAAAGGAATCTTGAATCTTGTCCAGCATCACCCCGGTAGGACACTCTGAGGCGGTGTGAGCTATCTCGTATTGGTTGATGATAGCTTGTTCTTCATCGGGCAATATATCTTATTCTACAAAGGCACATTTTTTATTCTTGCTTGTATTTTCAATCTCAATTTGCATGGAGGGGTTTTCTCCGAACCTCTTTGCTTTGGTTATGGTAGCCACCATACTTGTTAACTCATTCATTCGCTCTCCTATTTCTTCTTATAATTTCTTTGAGTTATCCATCATCTTTTCTTGTGCTTTGGCTAATTGTTCCAAGAGCCATTCGATCTTATCTACCTGAGCAACTAGATCATTCATCTTGTATTGTTGAGAAATCATGCTCATAGATTCAAGCTTGCTACTTCCTTCAAAGATGAAGACTTTTCCCAAGTCAAAACGAGTTCAAAGAATGTGCCGTGACGGATGCAATGTGATCAAATGTGATGCTTAGGCAATGTAGAGCCTAAATGTAAACATGAAATGAAATGAGGTATTGATCTCGAGACGATCATCATAAGACAACTTTCATTTAACAAAAGGTCTCATTACATCAGATATTTTTTATTTCATATATCTTGGTATTGGAGTGAGTTTCGACATGTATGTCTAACGTGTAACCTTGTGCCTACATCACTTTTTTATCTGATCAAGTGACCCTTCGTCTATTATGAAAGTTTTCTAATTTGAAGATTGCTCGTGAATCAACACCTTTTGTTTATATCATGAATATGCAATACAAAGAAAAAACATAGACAACAACAAAAACCCGTTAGTATGCATGAAATAATTAGACTAAGAATAGGAAATTACTAAAAACTAAATTTTTACAACCTACCCGAGCATACTTTTCTACCCACACATGATTTTGAAAAAAAGAATCCTACTCAAACATGCTTTATACCCGCATACTTTGTTGCATAAATATAGGCATGCTATCTAACATACTCTATTGCGTAAAGGAAATAAATAAATGGACAAATAAACAATACTGAATTTAAAGAGCATAATTAAAACCCCCAATCTCTCTACCATGCACCTATCGGGTGACTCTCTAAGCGAGCAGAGGTTCGGTATCGCTCTGGACAGGGTAGGCTCTTATGGCTCACTACATGTGGTTTTGGTTCTAAAGTAATGATACTCGAACTGTTGCTAGGACATCGATTCGGGAGGATACATTTCCCTAGGCCTGTGCAGAGATAAAGATCTCACGGTGACAAAGATACAGATGTATCCCGAAAGTGATCCACTATCCTGCACGAAAGTGATACCTCACGAAGGCGTAGCTTCTCACTCCCACTTAAAATGGACAGAGCTTGGGTGCAGAGCTCATGATATTTGAGAAAATCAGGGAAAATTTTAAAAAACTTTTTTGAAAAATTTAATAGAAAAAAAGAATCACAAAATAAATTAAACCGAATTTATAGTTTCCACTCATTAAGACAAAAAGTAATCGACCGATGGCTCGACTCTCAAAAAAGGTAGTCCCTAGCGGAGTCGTCAAGCTGTAACAACAGCCCTGCCCCAGTAGGGCTTGACGCATTTTTACGAAAAATATTTTGGATAGAATAGAGTCGTGTTGGGCATGAATTCCTTCAACCGAGTTGTTTGTCAAGTGGTGGAGAAGTCGATTTTGGGTGTTAATGGTGGGAAGTAAAAAGATGGACAATGAACACAAGGATTTATAGTGGTTCAAGCTTCTAACAAGCTCTACATCCACTACCTTAGCTCCCCACTAAGGATTTCCCAAATCCACTAAGATTTCTTTCCCTTTTAACAAGGCTTATGATGCAACCTTTAAAACCTAGACTCAATTACCAAGTCTAGCATCCAAAGCTTACAACCCAAGCTTTAGGAATCCTCTCAAACAAAAAAATAAAGCAAACAAAGAATCCTCTCTACAAGGTAGATGTTTGAACTCTTTTAAGCACTCACCCAAATCCTAAAACACTTGAGCAAATCTAACAATTAAAGCTCACAAGTGTTGTCTATACAAAGAATGAGAATTTAAAGCCCTAAGACAATTTTGGCATCATAATGTTGTTGACAATAAGATCATTAGTTGTTATTGAAGCCTGAATGATCCTTTTATAGCCCCAATTGAGTTCCTAGCCGTTGGAGACTGTTGGGATTGAATTGGAGCCGTTGGAGGCTTTATTTCCCGCAATAAATGCAGTTCAAATGTTGTCCGTATCGGTACGCATGTACCCGTATCGGTACAGCTACTAGCCGTTACACTCGGTCTTGCTAACCATATCGAAACACCTTGGGCCGTATCGGTACGCTTATTGATACGCCTTGGTCTGTTTGGTAAACCGTATCGATACGCCTTGGTCTGTTTTGGTACGCCCTGCAATTCAAATAGCCGTTGGGAAATATCCGTTGGAGAGGTTGAAAACTGGATCGGTACGCCACGTGGCGTATCGAAACGATCCACTCCGTATCGGTACGCCTAGAGGCGTACCGGTACGGTTTTTGGTTACTGGAAAAATACTGTAGCTGAAACCCTTGGACCGTATCGATACGTGGTATATCGTATCGGTACGCCTGTGTTGAAAATATTAGTTTAGCTACTTTAAAACATTTCCAAAAACTTCTCAAACTTATTTTCAAGTTGTTTGGACTTAAAACCATTTTTGAAATCTTTTCAATTTAGTCCAAAACTATTTTTCAATTATTATATCAAAACATAAATCCTAACAAGTCGCCACCAATCTTTTTTATTTAGGTGAGATTGGATCACCTGAAAACCCAGTTATTTTAATAAAACCTATTTTTGTGTCATTTTATTAAAACGAGTTTTGGTCTGCGAAAACCAGAAAAATAGGTTTGGAAGTCAGTTACGTGTGAGGAAGGGTGAGCACCTCCACTACGCCCAAAATTGGTGCCTGGTCAATTATTTATTGTCTAAGTGAGGGAAATTAAGAATTCAAATTTAATTTACAATTTGTGATCCCTTAATACATTTTAAAAGAACATTTCTGTATGAAAGGAATTTAGACCCCTACGCCTGGGACATAATTTCCATTAGATTTCTGGATAAAGGGAATCTATTTTGAAAATTACAATTTAATATTAAAAAGGATATTTTGCGATAGGGATTAATGGAAAGCGGCACATCTTACGTTTGAGATACATTTTTCACAATAATCCCTGATAAAAAAGATGATCACTTTTAATTTAAATTTTGATTAAAACAAAGTACATGATATATATATATATGTTAGATTATAAATATTATGTAAATAATAATATTAATAATAATAAAAATAATAATAAAAAATATGTATATATGTATAGCAAAATGAAAATAGTAGTGGTATAATACCATGTAACACATAATTATAAAAATAATAATAATAGTAATATATAATAATGCATAATAATATATAATATACTTACATACAAAATATTAAAACTAATAATAATAATTATGATAATGATGATGATATAATATAATAATAATAATAATATATAAAATAATATATAGATAATATATAAAATAATATAGAAATAAAAATAATAATAATAACAATAATATATGATAATAATATATATATATATATAAACATAATATACCTTATATGTACTAAGAAAATAATATATATATATATAATAATAATATGTAAATATACTATTAAAAATAATAATATAAACATAATAAGCAAGTAAATAAATAACAAAAGGAAAGTGACTAAATTAAAAAAAAACAGAAACTTAGGAACTAAGAAAATGGACAAAAATGAAAGGAAAAAAGAAATTAGAGTGCAAAGGTGAAGGATACAAGAGGCGAAAGGACCAGTTCTGTAATTTCCCCATTTCTATTGAAAATGATTAGATACTCCCGGGTCGAGTCATACATCCGGATACAAGAGCCAAAACGACGTCGTTTTGGGGTTTAAACAGGGATGCCAAACATCGTTTTAGGGAGTATATAAGTACATGTTTTGCCCAAAAAATTTCTTTTTGGCAACTAATAACCAAAAAAAGACTTAATATTCTCTCAACTCCCCTCCCCCTCACTCGCCTGGACCTTCAATGTCGCCCACTCGATCGCTGTACGACGTCATTCGCCGGTGGCGGACACCGCCGTCCACAGTGGCTGAATCGCATACAAGTAGATGGTTCAACTCGAGTTTGGCTCCTAAAATCAAATCTAAGGTTTGTTTTTCCCGAATCCCTCCCTATTTCCTCATATCTACAAAAACCAAATAGTTTTTGTATATTTTTTTTACCTTTTTTCTCTTGTTTTTTGGATTTGAATCCTTTTTTTCTATTTTTTTCTCCTCTCCCTGTTTTGTGCCGGTTTAGCTCCTATTTGTAAGGTTTTCAAAAGAGTGAAGTGGAAAGCATAAGGATAGATGGGGCATGGTGGCAGTGAAAATTTGGGCGGTGAGGGTGATGAAGCAGTGGTGGTAGTGATGAGGCGGTGATATGGTGACATGGGAGTAATGACAAGAATTTAGGATTTAACTGAGGTGTGGGCAGCGACTAAGGGAGCCGACGACGACAGCTAAGTTAAATGGCAGGGCGATTTCGAACAGCGATAGCTTGCAACTTAATGGCGGCGGCAACTGATAGCTTAATACAAGGGGCGGCAGCTAGAGTTTTTTGGTTATCTTAGGTTTAGGTTTTTTTTACTGCTAAAGGGTAATTTTATAATTTTTAGGTTATCTAGGTTAATTTGAAATGGGTTATATGGGTCTTGTGGGGTTTTTAATTTGGGCCGGGAAGATATGGGTTTTTTTTTTAATTTGGGTAGATAAGCTTGGGCATTGTAATTTAAAAGTGGGTCTGACCTGGACAAAATGGGCATCTACAACATATATAATAAACATTAAACATATAAGGCTTAAACCAAAAACCCCCCTCAAACTATACTTTTTTTTTCTGCTTTTAGCTATAAAACTCTGATTTGGACAAAATAAAACTATTATTTTGACAATTTTAAACCCCTAAACTATTATTTGAACAAAATAAACCCTTAAACTATCATTTTTTGTCACTTTAAGTTATAATTACAAAAATATCATTTTATAAACTTTTCTAACATATATAAATATTTATGTTCTTTTTAAATTTTAAAATATCATATATCAAAATAAGCCATTAAACTATCATTTCTGATCATTTTAAGTCCGATAGTTATTTAAGCCAAAAGAAAATTATTTCGACTAATAAAACACATCACAAAATTTTTTTAACCATTTAATAGTTTTGAGATCAGTTTTGAGTAAAGATAGAATCTATTATATTATAAATAATTTTATACTCTAAATTTAATCTGTTTAATATAACTAAATTAATGGATTACAACCTTAAAAAATCTCCGTTCTTTATAACAATCATTAGGCATTTATAACTAAATTAATGGATTACAACTTTAAAAAAATCAATTAAACTCTAATAAATTCATTTAAAAAGCAAAATAAATAGAAATAAGAACTCAACAAATTTACTACAAGTAAAAAAATTTAGTTTTCAATAGAATTTACTATAATATAAATAAATATTACAACCTATTTATTTTACTGTTTAAACCCTAAATTAATAAACTTCTAACCTTTAAAAAATTAAAAACAAATTATATAAAAAGCAAATTTAAATACAAACTGTATATCAAATTTGAATATAACAAAACTCTTTAAACATTCCCCATCAAAAGTAAATGCAAACTAGAAACCACAACAAAGCCTCAGATTTGCAGAGGCAACTAAATTAACAATCTGACAGTAAAAACTGATGAAAATACAACATTTAGACCAAAAAATAACAATGATTAAACTGTACAAATTAGACTAACAATGCACAATAAATAAAAATTTATAAGAAAAAATAGATGGTCTGTCTCAGAGGTAGTGACAATTATCAGATATCATCATTGTTTGATCTGATAATACGTGCATTTAGATGCATCACAGACAAACCACAGTCCAAACATCAAAGAAAATCTTGTCCAATATGTAGCATTAAATAAATCAAATTTTGTGCATCAGAGAGATTCCCATTGATAGACAACTCATCATCCTCCAAAAGGGTACTGATGTCCCTGTCTGTTTCATCGTCACTTGCACAAATTCTTATGAAGAAACAAAGCAATTTCAAAGGGAAATCTAAGAAAATGCAAACTCAAGCTAATTACAAACATGAAAGCAGATTCAAAAACAAAACCCAAGGTCGAATCAAACACATAGAGGAAATAGCCTTTTCTTTGCCTCAGATTTGAATGTTTTCAAAGAGAAAAGAATCTCTCAAAGTATATTTAATACCATCACAGGCAAAACGATAAGGCGTAAAAAAAAGGAAACAGGAAAACATAAACAAGAACAAGAAAGATCGGATCTTTACCCAAAAAAACACAGAGGAGAGCTCAAATCAGGAGAGGAAATCAAGTTTAGAGGCGGGGCAGGCTACCTAGGGTTTATCTCAGAGAGTGGGTTGGAAAAAAAAAAAAATTAGGGTTCGTAGGTTATTTATATACAGCGACAAGGTATGGAAATGGAAACATCTAGATCTGGGGCAAGGCAGGGCATGTTTGAGGAGTTGTGGGCTATATAGTTATATACTCAAATATGCAAGCCCATATATTTTCACACATTAATTTGGGTTCATTTGACACCCATATAACTCTGACTCCTCCTAATGGTCATTAGTGGTGTAAAAAAAATTTCGATCCGATTAATCTGATCCGTTTATCCGTTGATCCGATCCAAAATTTTAGATATCCGATTCGCTTTTTATTTTTTAGATAATTCAAATTTGATATCTGAAAATTTTGGATCGAATACGAATAGTTGTTTTCCATTTGGATCGGATATCTGATTATCCGAAAATTTAATTTATATATATATATATATATTTCTTGTTATATTCGACATTTTTACTTGTTATATATAAAAAATTAAAATTTGTATGGATAAAAATTTGTTATATTCAATAATTTGTTGATTTTTATATTCGAAAACCTAAAATTTTTATGGATCGCCAAATTTAAAAAAATAATTAAATTAAATCATAAATTCGGATAATCGGATATCCGAATATCCGATCCTAAATTTTGGATATCCGAAAATTGAGTATCCGATTTTTTCGGATCGGATACGGATCACTAACTTACCTATTTAAAAATTTCGGATCGAATCGGGTATCCGAAATGCACACCCCTATGTGGAAAAAGAAAATATTATTTTATTTAATAAATTCGATTTCAAACAATTTATTTTAAAGATATACATGTATCATTAAAGAATTAAGAAAATAAATAAATATTACCATGAGATTTCACACTCATGGGTGTAAATGAAGAGAATGTTCGATGAATTGTTAGTGAACCATTTGTATAAAGTATGTATATTTTCGTTAATTAAGCTAAATAAATAAATATGAAATGAAAATTATATTTATTTAATATATAAATGAAGCCTATAAATTCTATATTGTTGCATTTCATTCGAATACTACGAGTGCTTCCCTATTGGACGCTCTTATTCAGTGGCAGCCGGGTGAGCCAAGGTGGGTTACCTTGAACACAAACGGTGCATTTGACTGTTCCACTTCAATTGGTTCGATGGGGGAGGGCTCTTTCGTGACCATAAAGGTGTTTGGATGCTTGGTTTTAATAAGATTTTTGACGTCTTATCCATCCTTGAAGTCGAGCTATAGGGAATCCTTGAAAGCCTTCGCCTTGCCTGATTTAACGGATTTGAAAGAATTCAGTTCCAAATTGATAGCTCTAAAGCCTATAATTTGATTATATCTCCGGATGCCCCTTTAAGCTCCATTTCTCTTGTTCCTGCCATTGCTTATTTTTCTTCGAAACCTTGGATGTTAGATTATACTTGTAACGACCCGAATTTCTGGGTTAATAATTTGGGTTCTCGAATTCGAATATTTTAAGAGTTAAGGTTTAATGTGGGAGAATCAAAATTTGGAATCTCATTAAATGGATTCTTGGACTAATTTGAATAAGGATTTAAAGTTGAGTCTAAAGTGAAAATAGTGTAGCCCCTTAACCCGGTCTAGCCAAAATCGAGCTAAAAGGGCTATATTAGGTTTGCCAAAGTAAACCCGAACTAATAACCTAAACTGGGTCCATTTTTTTGTTTTTTTATCTTATCTAAATGCACAATTTTAAATCCTAAGGTGAACATGCATCAACAGATACGTTATCATTGCGATCAGATTTCAAAACATGGTTCAATTGCTAAACATGCACTTCGGGGACCAAAACGTAATTTCCACAAATTATAAAGACTTAACCAAATTCCAGCTTACCAATCCTTCATTAATCAGGTTTCATGCTCATAAGTCAATTCCAACTTAAAACAGACATCTAATCTCATATAAATGCATACATAAAATTTAGGGACTAAAACGCACAATATTCAAACTTCAGCAAGCAAAAACCTAAAGAAACGCCAATGCGTACCGATACAGATAGGACTGTATCGTATCGATCCCTGCATTACCGTATCGATACTGTGGTTCAAACAAAACTGTACATATGCGGTGCCACCTCCGTACCGATCCTTTAAGACATATTTTCGAAACTCAGATTATAGTGGCAAAAGAGCGTATCGATATGGTGGCTAGGCGTACCGATACCCTTTGTATACTTTCATAGCTCCGAGCCTCACCAGACCCCGCGTACCGAAACTAGGGTACCTATACCGGTACGCGAAGGCCGATAATGACCTATAGGTCCAACTTATAACACTTTGGCTCACTCTAAACATTACCAAACCTTATATAAGCATCATAAATCATCAAAGGCGTACTTATCACAACTATACAAGCATTTAATTAACTTCGACAAGCATGACTTAAATCTCCACCATATCTATAGGCATGCTTCCTACTCAACATCCAAAACATAAATCTAAAGCAATATCATGCATATAAGGCCTTTAACGAATCCCAAACAACAATTAACTTGCACGAATAGGGAGTTTAGCAAACAACCCTCCCAAACAACAATTACCCATATTGCCTTTATTACTACGAGTCCAAATCAAAACCATACTTTTGAAGATCAAGTCCTTGGATTCCTTCTTGCTTACTCGCTGCCTCCAACTCTTTAATTCTCTGCATTGATGGAAAAAGAGAGCGTAAGCACACTAAGCTTAGTGATGAGTGCTCTAAAATAAATCATCATCAATGCATTTTAAAATGGTTACTCAAACCACTTTGTAAACCATTTTTAAACATCTTTCAAAACATCATGCCTTACAAAACCATGCACTTAACATTTCCAAAACATGCACATTAAACCATATGCAACATGTATCATGTATCATGGATCCAACAGCAAAACATGTATCATGGATACAACCCATATGCAAGGCTTAAAGAGTAAAACATGTATAAACCAACATTATACAACATAATCCATCATATGATACATCATCAATAATATTGGCTTACAAGTGATCATCAACCAAGTTCCACTTTACAAAATATTACATCGGATACACGGATTCACAAGTGTCATCTCAACACTTCATGTAATCTCAACTGGAATTCAAGCTACGATCACAACCGAGTACAATCATAACCCAATCATCGGTTAGATACATAATCCATTAACGGGAGTTTTTGGTACCATATAACCCCTCAACCTTAGGGTACTTGGATGGAGTTTTTGGTACACATAAACCCCTATAGTGCACTATCAATCCTATGGCCGACCAACTATATCCGATAACATTTTAAACCACATCACTTGCCAATATAATTCATTTTAACCATGTACCTCACTGTTTTTATATGCATTAACAAAACCATTTACAATGCATCAACATGCATTAACAAGTATATCACAATACTTCATGAACCATTTTCCAAATGCATTCATCATCTTACTTCCAAGTTTAAACCATCATTTCAAGATTAATTTAAACTCCTATAACAACCTTTAAACAAATTCAAAGCTGAATTCCATGTTCCCACTCACCGACTACGCAAAACTTTGATCGTCGATGCGAATCTAAGCCTCCAAGGCTTCCGAAACCTTACCTTAAGCTTGAGGATCAACCTCTCCTATTTTAACCACACAAAAATAGAGGATTCAATGAATCAAAATGCATTCAACAACCCAGCAACATCAATTCACACAAATCTTCATCAAACTCTAACCAATTTTCCTCCACAACAACCGAAAACAACATCAAACACCCCCAAAATTAACCCAGCCAAAACCTAAATGTTTAATCCAACAATTATCATCAATTAACATCCAAAAACACATTTACAACATCCTTATACCTCCAGGATTCATTAAACCTCCACAACTCATCAAAAACCCACAACTAACAACCTAGGAAATTAGAGATTCACCTAGTTTTGGGATTCCAATGTCAAAACCAATTTATTAACATTATAAAACATCAAAATCATATTCTAATCGAATCGAATCAAGAACATAGCAAAACAGATCCAATATAAAAATAAATGAATCTCATCAATTAAAGCTTGATTTAACCAATTTTCCATAATTAAATCATTTATAAAGGATCAATAACTTGAGAATTTCAGTAAAGAACCATTCATTATAGGAGAAGAGTGAAGCTCACCTCTAATGTTGACTTTTCCCCCTTAATTGAATGGATTTACATGAGAAAACAAGATTAAAACAATAAGGTTTTGATAGAAAACAATAAAGAATTCATTTGAAAAAAAAGATTGAAGAAATAAAGAAGTTACATGAGAATTTTGAAGAATAAAAGAGTGTTTGGCTAGAGAGAATTTGAGAGAAAATCCTTTAGAGAAAGTTGGTTACGTAAAGTTTGTTTTTGGAAATTAATTATAAAGTTAATTCTTCAAGCCTATTTATACCCTTTCAAAACCTTTTAAAAATGGCCAATTAAGTAGAAAATTCTGATATTAGACTTTGTCCAAATAGCTCCTTAAAGATTCTAAGTTTTGACCTTTTCCAAAACAACCACTAAAAATAGTTTTTCATTCTTTACATTTTGGTCACTAGCCAAAAAGTCAAATTTTGAAATTCCATTTTCCAAAATTGATTTTACCAAAAACATATACATATTAAATAATGATTTTAGGATTTTTTTCATATTTTTTCCTCATTCAAAAATATTTATTTGATTTAATCTCGAAATCGAATCGAATCACTAATTCTGGTCTATCGGACCGTCTAATTGACCTAAAAAACACCTAGGCCCAAAATCGGGACATTACAACTTTCCCCACTTAAGAAATTTCATCCTCAAAATTTACCTGATGGAAACAAATGCGGAATTGTCTCTTCATGTCCGACTTACTCTCCCACGTGGCCTCATCAACACAGCGATGTCGCCACAACACTTTAACAAGCTCAATTGTCTTACCACAAAAAAACTTTACTACTAGAGTCAAGAATCTCCACTGTTTCCTCATCGTAGGATAAATCTGGTCGCAACTCAACATCCTCCATTGGCATCACGTGCGACGGATCCGAATTATACCTCCGTAACATGGATACATGAAACACGTCATGAATCTTTTACAACTCAGGAGGCAAACTCAACCGGTAAGCCACAGGACCTACGGGTTTTAACACCTTATACGGTCCAATAAACCTCGGACTTAACTTAACTTTCTTTTATGCCCAAAGCGCAACACTTTCTTCCAAGGTGAAACCTTCAAGAAAACCTTTTCACCAACCGCGTATTCAACTTCTTCACGCTTCAAATCCGCGTAGGATTTTTGCCTATCCAAGGTCGCTTTTAAGCGATCACAAATAAGCTTCACCCTCTCATCTGTAACGCCCTAAATTTGGGCCTAGATGTTAGGTAGATCGTTTAGATGGTTCGGGAGAACCAAATTAGCAATTCGGGCTAGTTTTGGGAATTAAATCTTAATAAATTATTTTTGCCTAAAATAAAATATAGAAAATATTTAATTAATATTCTAAGGGTTTTGGTAAACTCAATTTGAAGGAATTAAATCAGATTTTGGGACATTTTGGTCCGATTACTAAAATGTAAAGATTTCAAAACTATTTTGGTGACTAAATCGTAAAAGGATCAAAACTTAGAATGATTAAGGAGCTAATTAACCAAACTTTTTCATCAGATTTTTCCTTTAATTTAGGATATTTTTAAAAGGTTTTTAAATGGTTTTAATATTAAAATAAAATAAATTTGATAAAAAGGATTTTAATTAAACAAATTCATTTTCTTACGTAACTACTTTTGCTCTAAACTTTTCTCTCAACTTTATCAGCAGTCAAACTATCAATTTCATTCCAAAATTCTCAAGAATCAATCTCTTTTGATTTCCTATTTGATTCCTTTGATTTCTACATCAAAATCTACTTCTTTTCTTGAAGTTTTCATCCAATCTTTGCCAGTTAAGGGAGAAATCAACAATTAAAGGTGAATTTTGTTTCTCTCCTCTAATTAAAGGTTCTTTAATGAATTTCCCAAGTTATGGATCCTTTACAACTGATTTTTGTTGTGTGTTTATGATTTAATCAAGATTTTAAGGATTAAATTGACTTTTGATGAGAAAATTTGAAGAACATTGTTATGGATCTATTTTGTATTGGATTTAAGTGATCTAAAACTCTTATAAGATGTGTTTTAATGTTAAAATAAGAGATTAATAAAAGAAATCCCGAAACTATGTGAATTACTAATTTTCTAGGTTGTATATAGTTAGATTTTGTAGCAATCTTGGTGTTGTAAGGTTGCTGGAGGTATAAGGACGTTATAAAGATGTTTTGGATGTTAATTGATGTTGTTACGATGTTAAAATCAATAGGTTTTGGTTGAGATTTCTTTAGATGAATCTTGGTGATGATTTTGCTGGTCGTTATAAGTGTGTTTGTTGGTTGCTGGAAATTAGAGATGCATGGAAATGCATTAATCCTCTGTTTTTGTTTGGGTAAAGTAGGGGAGTTGGGTCCTTTAACTTTTGGAGAGGTTGCGGAAGCTTCGGAAGCTTGATTCTCGCAACGACAAGAGGGCGTTGTGTTGTTGGTGAGTGGAAACCTGTTTTATTGCTTTTTAAAGGTTTGAAGATGGTTGTTGGGGGTTTAGATTAAGTTTGAAACACTTATCTAAGCTCGGAAGTAAGTATCGATTGATCTCTCTCGTTTCGGTTTTACAAAATACAATCTCATGCACATGTTTTGGCAAACCCAATGTAGCTCGCTCGGTTTGGTCTGGAAATTATGCATTTCCAAATGTAACCCCCTTGACCCAGCCTAAACACTAGACCAAACCGAGCGAGCTACATTGGGTTTGCTGAAACAAACCCGAAAGAATTATAACAGTAGGTAATTAGAATCATAAACATGTGCATGAGATTGTATTTTGTAAAACCGAAAACGAGAGAGAGATCAACCAATACTTACTTCTGAGCTTAGATAAGTATTTCAAACTTAATCTAAACTTCCAACAACCATCTTCAAACCTTTAAAAAGTAGTAAAGCACGTTTCCACTCACCGACAACCAAATACTCCACTTGCCGATGCACAATCAAGCTTCTGGAGCTTCCGAAACCTCTCAAAAAGATGTAGAACCACTCTCCCCTGCTTTTTCCACACAAAAATAGAGGATCAATGCATTTACATTCATCTTTAAATACAGCAACCAAAAAACACAACTTCGCCTCACTAAAAACCATCAAACACCTTTCTAAAACAACCGAAATCATCACCAAACTTCATATAAACAAAGCCCATCCAAAACCTATTGATTTTAACATCTTAACAACATCAAGTAACGTCCAAAAACATCTTTATAACGGCCTTATACCTTCAGCAACCTTAAAACACCAAGATCACTCCAAAATCTAACTATTTACAACCTAGAAAATTAGCAATTCACTTAGTTTCGGGATTCATTTTATTAATCTCTTCTTATAATGTTAAAACACATATTTCAAGTGATCTAAATCAATTAGATTCAATACAAAACAGATCCATAACAATGTTCATCAAATTTTCTCATTAAAACTCAATTAAATCCATAAAATTTTGATTAAATCATAAACACATAACAAAAATCAGTTGTAAAGGATCAATAACTTGGGAATTTTACTAAAGAACCTTAATGAGAGGAGAGAAACTAAAATCACCTTTAATTGTTGATTTCTCCCTTAATTGGAAAAGATTGGATGAAAACTTCAAGAAACCAAGTAGATTTTGATGTAGAGATCAAAAGAACCAAATAGGAAATCAAAAGATATTGATTCCTGAGAATTTTGGAATGAAATTGACAGTTTGGCTGCGGAGAAAGTTGGGAGCAAAAGTAGTTATGTAAGAAAATGGATTTGTTTAATTAAAATCCTTTTTATCAATTCTATTTTATTATTAAAACTATTTAAAAACCTTTTAAAAATAGCCCAAATTAAGGGAAAATCTGATGAAAAAGATTGGTTAATTAGATCCTTAAAGATTCTAAGTTTTGATCCTTTTACAATTTAGTCACTAAAACATATTTGAAATCTTTACATTTTAGTCACCGAACTAAAATATCCCAAAATCCAATTTAATTCCTTCAAATTGAGTTTACCAAAACCCTTAGAATATTAAATTAAATATTTTTTAACATTTTTCCATATTTTATTTTAGCCAAAAATAATTTATTAAGATTTAATTCCCGAAACTAACCCAAATTGCCAACTCCGATTCTTCTGAACCGTCTAAACGATCTACCTAACATCTAGGCCCAAATTTAGGGCGTTACAACTCTCCCCCTCTTAAGAAATTTTGTCTTTAAAATTTACCTGGCGAAAAAAGGAAACTACTTCTTCATGCCCTCCTTACTTTCCCATGTGGCTTCCTCGACACGACGGTGTCGCCGCGACACTTTCACCAACTCTATGGGCTTGCCACGAAGAACCTTACTACTAGAATCCAAAAGTTTTATTGGCTCCTCATCATAGGTCAAATCCGGATTTAATTCAATCCCTCAACAGGCATCACATGCAAATGATTCGATCTGTACCTCCGAAGCATTGATACATGGAAAATATCATGTATCTTCTCCAACTCTGCAGGCAACCTCAACCTATAAGCAATTGGATCAATATGCTCCAACACCTCATAAGGCCCAATGAGCCTTGGACTCAACCCCGTCTATGTTCAAGGTGATACCTCTTATTACTGTGTCTCTTAAACTGACCACCACCAAATCCAAAATTTACTGCTCTCTTCTGAGAGCCAAAACCCCCTAAGCGAGAGAGCAAACCCAAGTTTTACTCAATGTTCTTCGCTCGTGTAATCAACACATCGAATTCGTGTAGTCAGAAGCCAACATATATGTCTTAACATCCTGTACCAATCCATAACGGAATCGATTACAGCGATTCCCCTCATCCGACACCAACTCAGGAGCATACTGACTCAGCCTGGCAAACTGCACCTCATACTCCGGTATGGACATACTGCCTAAACCAAAGTAAAAAGGCTCTGATACCAATAAATATAACCCTTTGACCTGTTCTAGCTGAAACGAGCTAAAAGGGCTGCATTAGGTTTGCCAAAGCAAACCCGAACTAATAACTTAAATGGGGTCCATTTTTTCTTTTATCTTTTCTAAACGTGTTGATTTAGATCCTAGGGTGAACATGCAACAACAAATACAAGCGATTAGATTTTAAAACAGGGTTCAATTGCTCAAACATACATTTTGAGGACCAATTTGTATTTTCCATAAATTATAAGGACTTAATTAAATTCCAAGTTACCAAAACTTAATTAATCAAGTTTCATGTGTACATGTTAAATTTTAGCTTAAAACAATCATCCAATTGCATACATATCAACCATGAACCAAAATGGAATAATCTAAAGCTCAGAACAATCATATAACCGAATTAACATCATTTGGTATCGATAGTCGTGTATCTATATCGGTACGAGGCCAAAATTTGCAGGGGTTTTGAAACCACCCCTCTTGGTATCGAAACCAGGCTGAAAACACATATTCTAGTAGCCTAAGCTCGTACCGTTACGTCTCCCCAAGTACCAAACCCCCGGTCAAAATTGCCCTGCTGGTTTTGAAACCAGAGGCCTAGTATCGAAACCCCTAGTCAAAAATGCCTTGTTGGTTTCGAAACCATGTGTCTGGTATTGAAACCCATGGGCCTGGAAAGATAAATTTGACTGGTTTTTTCAACTCTTAAGCTATCCTAGCATGTTTCAAACTTAAAGTAATCAACATATAACATCGAGAGCATACTTTCCACAATCATTCAAGCATGTAAGAACACTCAACATGCAGAACTTCAAATTTGACTAATTTTTCAACTCTTAAGCTATCCTATAACTGTTTATCAAATTACTCATTTTTATAACTAGAATATTAATTAGACGATTAAATAAATAACGACAATGATATATCACATACATGTAACATCTACATTTCACATAAAATATTTAAGCTATAAGAAACAAAAAAATATTTTATGAATCATTCCCACCACCTCATATGTAGTCCTTAATTAAAATAATTCACATCATCTTTTTTTCTGTCATATGTACCCTTGGATTAAACCATTATCTTCTTTCTTTTTATCTCAAACAATTTACCCAAATTAGAAATTAGGGTTTGTTTGTCAACTTTTCCATTGTGTAGCGAACAGAATCATCACCAACAAAAATTTTAATTTCATTCAATTGTGATAACATATCGAGTACAATGGAAATTAGGCTTTATTATCAACATCAACAAAAGAATTTTGATCATTCAATTTGAATCTCTTAGTCCCTATCTGTCATCAAATGAAAAGGAAATATACTATATTCATTAAGAACCAATCATTAGGCATTTCATACTATTCGAAACAATTTAAATCTAAATTTTGCTATATACAACACCAAAGGGGCTATCAATAAGAACCAACAAAATTACTATGGCTATTTCTTATTTTAGTTTTCAATAGAATCTATTATATTATAAATAATTTTATACTCTATTAATTTATGCTGTTTAATATAACTAAATTAATGGATTACAACTTTAAAAAAATACTCTATTAATTTATGCTGCTTAATATAACTAAATTAATGGATTACAACTTTAAAAAAATCAATTAAACTCTAATAAATTCATTTAAAAAGCAAAATAAATAGAAATAAGAACTCAAGAATTAACACAACAAAAAAATTTAAATTTGATACACATGCGATATAAAATAAATATTACAACCTATTTATTTCTACTATAAACCCTAAATTCTAAACTCCTAACCTTTAAAATTAAAAACAAATTATATAAACTTTAATTTATACAAACTGTATATTGAATTTTTCTCTAACAAAACTCTTTAAACATTCCCCATCAAAAGTAAATGCAAACTAGAAACCACAACAAAGCCTCAGATTTGCAGAGGCAACTAAATTAACAATCTGACAGTAAAAACTGATGAAAATACAACATTTAGACCAAAAAATAACAATGATTCAACTGTACAGATTAGACTAACAATGCAGAATAAATGCAAATTCATAAGAAAAAATAGATGGTCTGTCTCAGAGGTAGTGACAATTATCAGATATCATCATTGTTTGATCTGATAATACGTGCATTTAGATGCATCACAGACAAACCACAGTCCAAACATCAAAGAAAATCTTGTCCAATATGTTGCATTAAAAAAATCAAATTTTGTGCATCAGAGAGATTCCCATTGATAGACAAATCATCATTCTCCAAAAGGGTACTGATGTCCCTGTCTGTTTCATCGTCACTTGCACAAATTCTTATGAAGAAACAAAGCAATTTCAAAGGGAAATCTAATAAAATGCAAACTCAAGCTAATTACAAACATGAAAGCAGATTCAAAAACAAAACCCAAGGTCGAATCAAACACATAAAGGAAATAGCCTTTTCTTTGCCTCAGATTTGAATGTTTTCAAAGAGAAAAGAATCTCTCAAAGTATATTTAATACCATCACAGGCAAAACGATAAGGAGTAAAAAAAAAGGAAACCATAAACAAGAACAAGAAAGATCGGATCTTTACCCAAAAAACCACAGAGGAGAGCTCAAATCAGGAGAGGAAATCAAGTTTGGAGGCGGGGCAGGCTACCTAGGGTTTATCTCAGAGAGTGGGTTGGAAAAAAAAAAATTAGGGTTCGTGGGTTATTTATATACAGCGACAAGGTATGGAAATGGAAACATCTACATCTGGGGCAAGGCAAGGCATGTTTGAGGAGTTGTGGGCTATATAGTTATATACTCAAATATGCAAGCCCATATATTTTCACACATTAATTTGGGTTCATTTGACACCCGTATAACTTTGACTCCTCCTAATGGTCATGTTGAAAAAGAAAATATTATTATATTTAATAGATTTGAGTTCAAATAATTTATTTAAAGATATACATGTATTATTAAATAATTAAGAAAATACATAAATATTACTATGAGATTTTACACTCATGGGTGTAAATGAACAAAATGTTCAACGAACTGTTCGTGAAACGCTCGATGAACTATTCGTGAACTATTTGTATAATGTATGTTTGTGTTCATTAATTAAGCTAAATAAATAAGTATATACAATTTTTTATGTTTATTTAATAAATAAATGAAGCCTATAAATTTTATGTTGTTGTATTTTATTCGGATACTACGGGTGCTTCTCCATTGGACGCTCCTATTCAGTGGCAGCCGGGTGAGCCAAGGTGGGTTACCTTGAACACTAACGGTGTATTTAACCGTTCCACTTCAATTGGTTCGATGGGGGGGGGGCTCTTCCGTGACCATAAAGGTGCTTGGATGCTTGGCTTTAATAAGATTTTTGACGTCTCGTCCATTCTTGAAGTCGAGCTATGGGGAATCCTTGAAGGCATTCGCCTTACCTGATTTAACGGATTTGAAAGAATTCAGTGCCAAATTAATAGCTCTGAAGCCTATAATTTGATTATATCTCCGGATGCATCTTTAAGTTCCATTTCTCTTGTTCGAAACCTTGGATGTTAGATTATACTTATAACGATCTAGATTTTAGGTTAATAATTAGGGTTTTAGATTCGAATTTGAATATTTTAAGAGTTAAGGTTTAATTTGGGAGAATCAAAATTTAGAAGCTCGTTAAATGGATTTTTGGATTAATTTGAATAAGGATTTAAAGTTGAGTCTAAAGTGAAAATATGGAGGATGACATGTGTTTATTAATTAACTATTTTACCCATTTTATTGGGGATAACGGTGTTCAAAATTTAAATAGGTGTGAGTGGTTGAAAAAGTGGAAGAAGATATTATAAAGAGAGAGAAAGAGGAAAAATGAGAGAAAATAGGTAGAGATGGTTTTAGAGAGATGAAACATTCAAGCTCTGTTTTGCCGTCGTTCAGACCATCGAGAGTGACACAGCCGACGCCATTGGGTCAAGCTTGTCGTGAGGAGTCGGCCAGTGGTCGCTGTGTCGCCGCCGCTGCTGTCGTCCGTTGGGGTAAGGCAAAGGAAATTCACCTAGCCCAAAATGCCAAGATCCGTCGCCCTTCATCGCAAATCGTTGCCACCATTAGATTCACTGGTTGGAGGAGAGTGGATCTGGAGCTCGTCATCGTACGATCAACGAAAGCCACCACACAAGTTACCGTCTACGCGTGTGTAACCCCCTTAACCCGGCCTAGTCAAAACCGAACTAAAAGGATCATATTAAGTTTACCGAAGCAAACCCGAGCTGATGATCTAAACCGCGTCTATTTTTTTCTTTTATCTTGTCTAAATACACCAATTTAATATCCTAAGGTGAACATGACTCAGCGAAAACATTACATAGAAATCAGATATCAAAATGAGGTTCAATTGCTTAAAAACGCATAATGGGGACCAAAATGTAATTTCAAAAATTATAGGGTCTATATTAAAATTAAGGTTACCAATCATTCATTAGTCCAATTTCATGCTCACGAGATTAATTCCAGCTCAATACAATCATTGAAGGTCATTCAATCGCATACATAACATTCAGGGACTAAACTGCATCATTTCCAACTTCAGCGAACAAAAGCATAAATTTATACATAGCGTACCGATACAAGCTACCCTCGTATCGATACAGTTCAATAAACTTAATTGCCATGCTTACCGAAACTCTAGGCTTTGTATCAACACGGTATACCGAGCAAACCCGTACTGATACGGTTCATCCTCGTACCTATCCCATGTGTTTTATTTTATAAAATTGGATTCCAGTAGCTAGGAGGCGTACCGGTATGAGAGCCCGTGTACCGAAACCAATGTGTATTTTCCCTAAGGCGTACTGATACGATGGCTAGGCGTACCGATACCCTTTGTTAATTTTTGATGTAATGAGCCTTTTCCAAACCCGCGTACTGACACCAAGGAACTCGTACCGATACGCTGAGGCTTGTAATGACCTCTAGGTCCAACATATGACACTTTGGCTCATTCAATACCCATCCAATACTTATCCAAACATCATGTAACTTCATAAGCATGCTTAACATCAACAAACCAGCATTTTAAACACTTCTAGCAAGCCTATCACACTCATTCACAAAGTCTAGAGGCATGCTTCCTACTCAACACCCAAAATACAAATCCAAACACATCTCAAACATTTTAAACCTCTTACAAGTCCAAATAAACATATAAAATGTAACCCCCTCGACCCCGCCTAGACGCCCGACCGAACCGAGAGAACTACATTAGGTTTGCCGAAGCAAACTGGAGAAAGATTACGAAAATCGATCTATTTTTTTCTTTTATCTTTTCTAGATGCATATTATAAATCCTAAGTGTACGTACTTGCAGCGGTTAAATTTCCAAAGAAAACAGATTATGGAAAGGCCTTTAATTACATTCGATACATTTAGGGACTAAAATACAAATCTGATAAATTTAAGGACCGAAACTTAAATTAAGATTATCAATATTCAATTAGTCTGTTAGGATATTTGTTTTGATATAATAATTGAAAAATAGTTTTGGACTAAATTGAAAAGAATTCAAAAATGTTTTTAAGTCCAAACAACTTGAAAATAAGTTTGAGAAGTTTTTGAGAGGTTTTGGAAATGTTTTAAATATTTTAAAGTGGCCAAACTAACGTTTTCAATACAGGAGTACCGATACGGTATACCCCGTATCGATACGGTTCAAGGGTTTCAACTACAGTGATTTTCCAGAACTGAAAAACCATACTGATACGTCTCTAGGCGTATCGATACGGATAGGGTTGTACCGATACGCTTACATGCGTACGGATCCCTATTTAACTACCCCCAACGGCTATTTCCCAACAGTATTTCAAATTCCAGAGCGTACCAAAACAGACCAACCCGTACCGATACAGTTTGCCAAACAAACCAAGGCGTACCGATACGATTAGCAAATAGACCAAAGTGTTTCGATATGGTTAGCAAGACTGGGCACAACGGCTAGTACCTGTACTGATACATGTACACGCATACCGATACAGTTAGGCAGCTAAGAGCTTAACGGCTAGTTTCCAAGAAGGGTGTATCGATACAGACAGTTGCAGAACTGCATTAATTGCTGGAAATAACGGCTCCAACGACTCCAATTCAATCCCAACGGTTAGAAACTCAATGGGAGTATTTAAGGACCCTTCAAGCTTTAGCAACAACTAATGATCCTCAAGTCAACAACATTATGATTGTAATCAAGTCTTAGTGCTTTAATTCTTATTCTGTGTATAGACAACACTTGTGAGCTTTAAATGTTTATATTTGCTCAAGTGTTTTAGGATTTGGGTGAGTGCTTAAAGAGTGCAAACACATACCTTGTAGTGAGGAATTATTGTTTGCTTCATTTCTTTTGTTTGAGAGGATTCCCAAAGCTTGGGTTGTAAGCTTTGGATGCTAGGCTTGGTAATTGGGTCTAAGATTGTAAAGGTTGCCTCTTAAGCCTTGTAAAAGGGGAAGAAATTCTTAGTGAATTTGGGAAATCCTTAGTGGGAGCTAAGGTAGTGGATGTAGAGCTTGTTAGAAGCTTGAACCACTATAAATCCTTGTGTCAATTTGTCTATATTTTTGCTTCCACTACATACACCCAAAAATCGACTTCTCTGCCACTTGGCAAGTATATCGGTTGAAGGAATCCGAGCCCAACATAGTCCAATTTCATGCTTACATGACAAATTTCAGGTCATTACGATCATCCAAACTGATACAATTGCATTCACAAACTCATGGACCAAAATGAAAGAAACGGAAACCTTCAAAGATTCCAAAATAACAGATTTAACAACACCGTATCGGTACAGGAAGAAGTGTATCGATACGCCTTCATTATTTTAAAACCCCAAAATTCTAGTAACCAATTTTTGTTCCGATACGCCTAAGCGTATTGAAACACCCCTCTTAATTCACTATGACGTATCGAAACGCCTCCATGAGTACCGAAATATTGGCCAATTTTGCCTTGGCCCATACCGAAACAGTTGCCCACGTACCGGTACGCTAAGCCTAGAATGGCTTACCCGTACCGAAACAAGGACGCCCGTACCGGTACGACTGGACCTGTATTGTCCCAATTTGTTGTCAAAATTACATTTTGATGATTTCCAAAACACTCCAACATGCTTCAAACACTTATACAACATTACTAAGATACATTACCAACCAAAGCATCACAGATTTAGCAACCATTCATGGCATTTATACTACTCAAGACATTCTATAGGCATGCATCCTAATATCATTTCACTAAGCAACCAAAATTCACATTTGGTACATTTAAGGCATGCTCAACATGCTTGCACATTTATAGCATCATACCAAACTTGCTTGAATCATCAAACCATGGCAATCAATCAAAACCAACTAGATGCATACTTAGCACTTGGCTAGCAACAACATAAACCGAGTTCGTACTCAAAGTAGTCTTTGTCTTAGGATCATTTTAGCCTTGCCTTTGCAGCCCCAAAACTTTAATGCTCTGCATCATTAGGAAAAAGAGAGCGTAAGCACACATGCTTAGTGAGGATGCACTTAAAACAATGATGCATTATAAACCTTGAAAACTAAACACTTGTTTTCAAACCATGCTTACGACCTAAGCAAGTTCCAATGATTCCAATTCAAAACATGCATATCGACCATATGCAAAACCTTACTTAAGTTCCAAAGCATTATATACAAAATCATGCTTAAATTCCAAAGCATTATATACAAACCATGGTTAAATTTCAAAGCATTACAAAATAAGTTCAACACTTGAATTTTCATATATTGGCATTTATAGTGACCCCAGATAAAAGACATCTATCCTTGATTAGCCATCCGCTAATATTTAGGTAACCGACCGTTAACCTTACATTTCGGATACACGAATCTCCCATGATAGTCGACCACTACCATGACCCATACCATGCCGACCGCATGATATAACACCCTTGCCGACCGCAAGATCAACATCAACAAGAAAAAACCAGCCGCTCAACCCAAGTGACAACATTATAATCCGAGTAGCCGACCGCTTACCTCAAGGACTCTTAACCATGATTGATTTTTAACATATTATAGTGCACTTCATCCTATGGTATGCCAACTATATCCGACTGTTTTCTCATCATGTCACATAACCAATATATCATTTACAAAACCATTTACTCACTATTTTCCAATGCATTATAGAAAAACCACCACATATGCAATCGCATTGCCAAAGCAATAACACCATTCCCGACTGGAATGAAAACCAATGCTCACTAGAATTTCTTATACTTTTAAACCCCTGCATATGTACTTAAAATCATGCATTTCCAGTAAGTAAATCAAACCATGTTTACGACCAAAACATGAATTACACCTGCTCATATTCCAACTGATATTAAAGAGCAAAAGAGGGAAAACTTACTTCCGAGCTTAGGTAAGTGTTTCAAACTTATCCTAAACTCTCAACAACCTTTATTAAACCTCTTAAAGGCGTTTAAACCAGTTTCTACTCACCGATGCGCTTCACTTTGCTCGCCAACGCGAATCAATTATCCGGCAAGCCACAATCAACGTCAAGCTTCGTCGTTTTGATCATCCCCTGTTTTAACCACATAAAACCAGAGGGCAAATGCATCATTATGCATTCAAACCATTGCCTACAAGCAATTACCCACAACTCTCAAGTTGCCCACTCAAAACTTATCCGAAGCATACCGAAATCATCATCAAACACTTTCGAAACTTAACCCAGCCTTATTATAACTATTCAATCCATCAAACATCATCAATTAACACTTAAAAACATGATTAATTCATCCAAATACTTCCAGCAACTACACAACCACTTCAACACCACAAAAACACAAATCTAACAACCTTAATAACTAGGGATTCAAGAGTTTTGGGATTCCATTGTTAAAATCAACTTAACAACAATATAATACATCCAAAATATGTTTAAAATCAATCCTCAACATTGGAAAACAGATCCAATTTGGATCTTTCACTATTTCATCAATTTTACCCAATTAAATCAATTAATCATTATAGAAACACAAAATCAGGTTATAAATCATAAATCAAGGATCAAATACTTGGGAATATCAATAGAGGAGAAGAACGAACATTACCTCTATTGTGTGATTTCTCCCTCAATTGATTGTTTAAAGCTTGAAAAACACAAGAATTCAATAAGGTTTTGTAAATCAAAGATAAAGAATCAATTATAAATCAAGAAATTAAGAAAACAAGTCTCTCAACTCTGTGATTTGATGAAAATAAGAGTGTTTGGTAGAAAAGAAGTTGAGAGAAAAGTTACGTCAAATTTCTTGAAAAGTGATAACTAACTTAAATATCTAAAATCCCTTTTAATTATCTTTTAAAACACATGTTAAAAAAACTTAATTGAAGAGAGAAATCACCCGCAAAAACTTGGTAAATTAGCTCCTTAAGGATTCTAAGAATTTGATCCTTTTCTTTTTAGCCACATTTAAAAACAGTTTTCAAAAATTACATTTTGGTCACTAACCAACATGTCACTCTTCCGAAACCCATTTTCCAAAATTGATTTCACCAACATTTTCCATATATTAAAAAATGATTTTAGAGTATTTTTCCAAAATTTAAAACCTTCAAAAATATTTAATCCAATTAAATCTCGAAACCGACCTGAATCTCTAATATCGGTCATTCGGACCTTCGAACCAACCTTCAAAACATCTAAGCCCAAAACCAGGGTGTTATAACTCTCCCCCACTTAAGAAAATTTGTCCTCGAAATTTACCTAGAGGAAACAGATGCGGAAATTGCTTCAACATATCTGCCTTGCTCTCCCAAGTGGCTTCCTCGACACCACAGTGTCGCCACAAGACCTTAACAAGCTCAATCGTCTTGCCACGAAGAACTTTGCCGCTGAAATCAAGGATTTCCACTGGCTCTTCATCATTGGACAAATTCGACCTTAACTCAATATGCTCGACCGGCATAACATGCGAGGGATCCGACCGATACATCCATAACATGGATACATGGAACACATCATGTATTTTCTCCAACTCGGGAGGTAACCTCAACCGATAAGCCACAAGACCAACACGCTCAACAACCTCGTACGGTCCAATAAACCTCGGACTAAGCTTACCCTTATGTCCGAACCTCATCACCTTTTTTCCATGGTGACACCTTCAAGAATACACGATTGCCCACCGCGTATTCAATTTCCCCACGCTTCAAATCCGCATAAGATTTCTGCCGATCCGCAGTCGCTTTCAAGCAATCACACACAAGCTTTACCTTTTCATCTGTGTCCTTCAACGCGTCCGGTAAGGAAATATGATTTTCCCCTACCTCAGCCCAACACAAGGGCATACGACACTTCCAGCCATACAATGCCTCATACGGTGCCATCTGTATACTCTCTTGGTAACTGTTGTTATACGCAAACACAACCAAAGGTAAATGCTTCTATTAGGTTCCTTGGAACTCAATAATGCAACATCTCAACATATTCTCCAAAACCTAGATAACCCGCTCAGACTGACCATCCGACTAAGGATGATACGCGGTGCTAAAATTCAATCTCGTACCTAAAGCCCGGTGCAAACTCACCCAAAACCTCACTGTAAACCTCATATCTCTATCCAAAACACTGGACTTCGGTACCCCGTGCAAACGCACGATCTTAGCAATATACAAATCTGCAACCTTGTCCAGCGTATACGTTGTATGCACTGGCAGAAAATGTGCATAATTCGTAAACCGATCCACAATCACCCAAATGGAATCTTTTTTAGCCGGTGTTAAAAGTAATCCTGACATAAAATCCATGGTGATTCTCTCACATTCCCATTTCGGAATTCTCAATGGTTGCAATAACCCGGATGGAAACTGATGTTCAGTCTTGACCCTCTAACATACCATGCACCTAGAAACGAACTCAGCCACATCCTTTTTCAAACCAACCTAATAGTATTCTTCTTTGAACCCTTGATACATTTTCATACTACCAGGATGCATAGCAAAAGGTATAGAATGTGCCTCCGTCAAAATAGTGTGCCCCAACTCTAGATTATCCGGCACTACTATTCAACCCTTGAAACATAAAACTCCATCATCATCAAAATGAAAATTCGTTGGATTACCCTCCATATGTCCTTAACATGCTCAACCAAGGAATCATCAAACGGTTGCTTAGCTTTAATCATCTGTGACATCGTAGGCTTAACTTGCAATTCAGCCAACAAACCACTTTCTCGTGTCACACTCAACCTTGCAAACATAGCTCTAAGCTCAACTGCAACCTTACGACTCAACACATCCGCAACCACGTTGGCTTTACCAGGATGATACTCAATCGTCAAGTCGTAATCCTTAAGTAACTCTAACCATCTAGGTTGCCTAAGATTCAAATCCTTCTGAGACATCAAATACTTTAAAATCTTATGGTCCGTGAAAACAACACACTTCTCACCATAGAGATAATGTCTCCAGATTTTCAAGGCAAACACTACAGCCGTAAGCTCCAAATCATGAGTTGGATAGTTGTGCTCATGAACCTTCAGTTGCCTCGACGCATATGCCACAACCTTACCATCTTGCATCTGCACACAACCCAACCCAACATAAGATGCATCACTATAAACCACAAACTCCTTTCCAAACTCATGTTGAATCAACACAGGAGCATGTGTCAAAACTTCTTTCAACTTCTCAAAACTAAGTTGTTGCTTCTCCGTCCACACATAAGGAACATTCTTTTGCAACAACTTCGTCAACGGTGCTGTGATACTAGAAAACCCATCAACAAATCAGCGGTAATAACCAGCCAACCCAAGAAAACTACGAACCTTTGAAACATATTTAGGTTGCTTCCAATTGAGAATGGCCTCAATTTTCTGTGGATCAACACGAATACCCTCCGCAAAAAACACATGACCAAGGAACATCACTTCCTTAAGCGAAAACTCACACTTGCTCAACTTGGCGTACAACTGATTATCCTTCAACACTTGCAACACAATCCGCAAATGCCGATCATGTTCTTCCTCGGTACGTGAGTACACGAGAATATCATCTATAAACACCACCACAAATTGATCAAGATATTCATGGAACACCTATTCATCATACCCATGAACGCAGCCGGGGCATTTTTCAAACCAAAAGGCATGACCAAGAACTCATAATGCTCGTACCTCATACGAAACGCGGTTTTATGCACATCCCCATCCTTTACCTTCAATTGATAATGCCCAAATCTTAGATCAATCTTAGAGAACATCGCTGCCTAACGAAACTGATCAAACAGATCATCAATCCTCGTCAAAGGATACTTGTTCTTCACCATTAGCTTATTTAATTGACATTAATCATTGCACATACACATCGTACCATCATTCTTTTTCATAAGGAGAATCGGAGCACCCCAAGGTGAAATACTCAGTTAGATGAACCCATGATCTAACAACTCCTGAAGCTGTGACCTTAACTCCTTCAATTCCTTCGGTGTCATCCTATAAGGAGCAATGAACACTGGTGCCATACCTGCGTACGTCTCGATACCGAACTCTACCTCCCTATCTGGCGGTAAACCCCGTAACTCTTTAGGGAAAACCTGTGGAAAATCACAAACAGTCTAAATGTCCTGTACCTGAACACCTTTAGCCTCCGAATTCATCACAATTGCAAAATAAGCCTGGCAACCTCATTGTATTATCTTTTTTGCCGAGCAGCCAAGACAACATTGGACAAGAACTTCACATTCTCGCCAACAACCACAACTTCATAATCATCGGCTAACCTCAAGGGAATCCTTTTGGCACAATCCACAACCGCCTTGTGCTCGTTCAACCAATTCATTCCCAAAATAACATCAAAATCGTGGAATGGTAACTCCATTAGATCCGCGGCAAACTCATGACCTTGCACAACCAAAGGACACCGCCTATACAACTTTTTAGTGGTAACTGTCTCACCAAAGGAACTAGTTACTAACATGCCAACATCAAGGATCTCAACAGGGACATCTAACAAAGATGCATGTTTACTCAAAATGTATGAATAAGAAGACCCCGAATCAATCAATGATAACAATGACAAGGATTGCAAAGTGAAGGTACCTGCAATCACATCCGTGTCATTATGACCCTCGCGATGGGAATAGATCCAAACCGGTCCACCATTCTCTGGTCGCACTGCAGTAGCATGAGCTACAACTCTCTGACCGTCCTCACGCCTCTGGAAATTGCCCCTGCCGCAGCCTTAGCCCTTGCAGGTGTAGCAACATGAACCGGCGCATCTCTCACAGTACGAGGAAAATCACACTTCATGTGATCAGAAGATCCACAAATCTAACATCTGAAGGTATTTCGCTAGCATGCACCCATGTGATGTCTACCACAACGCTCATACTCAACGACAAAATGAACTTCTAGGTTATCCTGACCGACACCACCACTACGCTTGTGATCCAGTTTATGCCTCTTATCCCTGGACCTCCTATTCTACCTCCAAAATAGCTAGAATTGGCCACTCTCTTACCCATGCTCACCCTCGCAGCCTGGACTGATGTACCCAAGGACTACTCAATATCCTTAGCACCGTTGACTAACAAATCAAAATCTGCGTAATTCGCAGCTAGGAGATAAGTCTTAATGTCCTTTACAAGGCCATATCGAAATCTATCATATCACTGTTAATCATCAGGAACTAACTCTGAGGCATAATGACTCAGGCGGACAAACTTCACCTCATACTCGGCAACAGACATGTCTCCTTGAGATAACGACATAAACTCGCGCTTCTTTGCATCCAAATACTGCGTACCAAGATACTTCTTCTTGAAAGCTCTCCGAAAGAACTCTCAAGTTACATCCGCCTTGGGAACGCCAACAACTATGGTCACCCAACAATGATATACATCACCCTGCAACAGTGACACGGTACAACCCAACTTGCATTTCTCATTATATCCCATCTGGTTCAGAATAGGATTGTCTTCTCCAGCCAACCCTCGGCTGCCTCAGGACTTAAACCCTAAAATTCCTTACCTCTCAAACTTCGACGACGTTCTAAGGGTAAACCTTGATTAGCCACCTAGTAGGTGTCGGTGCTTGCGCTTGCACTCCAGCCACTGCTGCTTGAAACGCTCCCATCATCGCTTGGATTAACAGAGTCAAATTACCAAAAACTGACACATAAAGAGCCTGGGGTACACCTTCTACCCTAACATCGACAAGAGGAATAGACGGAGGAGGATGAGGTAAAACATTAGGAGGATTCACTTCCTCAACATTATTCTGCTCAACTCCCGCATTATTAGCCATTGAACGCGTCTCACGTCGAACCATGCTAACAAAAGCATCAAAACACATTAAAGCCAAGCTAGCATTAGGAAAAGATCTAAGACAACCTTATAAAACATTTTAAAACCTCGGTAATAGGCAATGTGTTCCCAAATCATACCCAACCATGATATTAAACAATCACTGAGCAAACACACAATCACCGTGCATTTCACACATCACCAAATAATCAAACAAAAACATCCCAACTTTTCGAAACCTGGCTCTGATACCAATAAATATAACCCCCTCGACCCGGCTTAGACACCCGACCGAACCAAGAGAACCACATTAGGTTTACCGAAGCAAACTGGAGAAAGATTATGAAAATTGGTCTATTTTTTCTTTTATCTTATCTAGACACATATTATAAATCCTAAGTGTATATACGTGGAGCGGTTAAATTTCCAAAGAAAACGGATCATGGAAAGGCCTCTAATTATATTCGATACATTTTAAGGGCTAAAATGTAAATCTGATAAATTTAAGGACCAAAACTTAAATTAAGATTACCAATATTCAATTAGTCCAATTTCATGCTTACATGACAAATTTTACGTCATTACGATCATCCAAACTCATACAATTATATTCACAAACTCAAGGACCAAAATGAAAGAAACAGAAACCTTCAAAGATTCCAAAATAACAGATTTAATTAACATCGTATCAGTATAGAAAGAGGTGTATCGATACGCCTTCATTATTTTAAAACCCCAGAATTCCAGTAACCAATTTACGTTCTGATACGCCTAAACGTATCGAAACACCCCTCTTAATTCACTATGCCGTATCGAAATGCCTCCCCGAGTACCGAAACGTTGGCCAATTTTTCCTTGTCCCATACTGAAATAGTTACCCGCGTACCGGTACGCTAAGCCTGGAATGGCTTACCCGTACCGAAACAAGGACACCCGTACCGATACGCTTAGACCTGTAATGTCCCAATTTGTTGTCAAAATTACATTGTGATGATTTAGAAAAACACTCCAACATGCTTCAAACACTTATACAACATTACTAAGATACATTACCAGCCAAAGCACCACAGATGCAACAACCATTCATGGCATTTATACTACTCAAGACATTCTATAGACATGCATCCTAATATCATTTCACCAAGCATCCAAAACTCACATTTGGTACATTTAAGGCATACTCAACATGCTTGCACATTTATAGCATCATACCAAACTTGCTTGAATCATTACACCATGGCAACCAATCAAAACCAACTAGATGCATACTTTAGCACTTGCTAGCAACAATATAGGCAAGA
Organism: Hibiscus mutabilis; assembly: GCA_019671005.1. Lineage (NCBI taxonomy): Eukaryota > Viridiplantae > Streptophyta > Magnoliopsida > Malvales > Malvaceae > Hibiscus > Hibiscus mutabilis. The sequence goes on along the minus strand of CM033743.1, from coordinate 38,869,677 downwards.
TTCACTCAAGCTTATTCGACATCAACCAACCATAATATCCAGCAACTCATGGAATAACAGAAGTACAAATCCCCAAAATATGGCGAACACATTGCCTTATTAACCGAAAACATAAACCGAGTTCATACTCAAAATAGTCTGTCTTAGGATCACTTTAGCCTTACCTTTGCAGCCCCAAAACTTCAATGCTCTGCATCATTAGGAAAAATATAGCGTAAGCACACATGCTTAGTGAGGATGCTCTTAAAACAATGATGCATTATAACCCTTGAAAACTAAACATTTGTTTTCAAACCATGCTTACGACTTAAGCAAGTTTCAATGATTCCAATTCAAAACATGCATATCGACCATATGCAAAACCTTATAATCCACATGCTTAAATTCCCAAAGCATTGTATACAAAACCATGCTTAAGTTCCAAAGCATTATATACAAAACCATGCTTAAATTCCAAAGCATTATATACAAACCACGGTTAAATTCCAAAGCATTACAAAATAAGTTCAACACTTGAATTTTCAAATATTGGCATTTATAGTGACCTCAGATAGACGACCTCTATCCTTGATTATCCATCCGCTAATCTTTAGGTAATCGATCGTTAACCTTACATTTCGGATACATAGATCTCCTATGATAGTCGACCACTACCATGACCCATACCATGCCGACAACATGATGTAACACCCTTGCCGACCGCAAGATCAACATCAACAAGGGGAACCGGCCGCTCAACCCAAGTGACAACATTATAATCCGAGTAGCCGATCGCTTACCTCAAGGACTCTTAACCACGATCTATTTTTAACATATTATAGTGCACTTCATCAAATGGCATGTCAACTATATCCAAATGTTTTCTCATCATGTCACATAGCCAATATATCATTTACAAAACCATTTACTCACTATTTTACAATGCATTATACAAAATCACCACATATGCAATCACATTGCCAAAGCAATAACACCATTCTCGACCGGAATGAAAACCAATGCTCTCTAGCATTTCTTATACATTTAAAACCCTGTATATGTACTTAAAATCATGTATTTCCAGTAAGTAAATCAAACCATGTTTACGACAAAAACATGAATTACACCTACGCATATCTGAACCGATATTAAAGAGCAAAAGAGGGAAAACTTACTTCTGAGCTTAGGTAAGTGTTTCAAACTTATCCTAAACTCCCAACAACCTTTATTAAACCTCTTAAAGGCGTTTAAACCAGTTTCCACTCACCGATACGCTTCGCTTTGCTTGCCAATGTGAATCAAGCTTCCGACAAGCCACAATCAACATCATGCTTCGTCGCTTTGATTATCCCATGTTTTAACCACATAAAACCAGAGGGCAAATGCATCATTATGCATTCAAACCATTGCCTACAAGCAATTACCCGCAACTCTCAAGTTGCCCACTCAAAACTTATCTGAAGCATACCGAAATCATCATCAAACACTTCCGAAACTTAACCCAGCCTTATTACAACGATTCAATCCATCAAACATCATCAATTAACACTTAAAAACAGGATTAATTTATCCAAATACTTCCAGCAACTACATAGCCACCTCAACACCACAAAAACACAAATCTAACAACCTTAACAACTAGGGATTCAAGAGTTTTGGGATTTCATTGTTAAAATCAACTTAACAACAATATAATACATCCAAAATATTTTTAAAATCAATCATCAACACTGGAAAACATATCTAATTCGGATCTTCCACTATTTCATCAATTTTACCCAATTAAATCAACTAATCATTATAGAAACACAAAATCAGGTTATAAATCATAAATCAAGGATCAAATGCTTGGGAATATCAATAGAGGAGAAGAACGAACCTTACCTCTATTGTGTGATTTTCCCTCAATTGATTGTTTAAAGCTTGAAAAACACAATAATTCAATAAGGTTTTGTAAATCAAAGATAAAGAATCAATTATAAATCAAGAAATTAAGAAAACAAGTCTCTCACCTCTGTGATTTGATGAAAATAAGAGTGTTTTGCAGAAAACAAGGGGAGAGAAAAGTTACGTCAAATTTCTTTAAAATTGATAATTAACTTAAATATCTAAAATCCCTTTTAATTATCTTTTAAAACACATGTTAAAAAGACTTAATTGAAGAGAGAAATCACTGGCAAAAACTTGGTAAATTAGCTCCTTAAGGATTCTAAGAATTTGATCCTTTTCTTTTTAGTCACCTTTAAAAATAGTTTTCAAAAATTACATTTTGGTCACTAACCAAAATGTCACTCTTCCAAAACCCATTTTACAAAATTGATTTCACCAACATTTTCCATATATTAAAATATGATTTTAGAGTATTTTTCCATAATTTAATACCTCAAAAATATTTAATCCAATTAAATCCCAAAATTGACCTGAATCTCTAATACCGGTCCACCGGACCTTCAAACCAACCTTAAAACATCTAAGATCAAAATCAGGGTGTTACATAAAACTTGTACAGACATGGAGTCTAGCAAAAAACTCTCCCAAATCAACAATTGACACATTGCACTTATTACTATGTATTGTTCAAACCATACTTTGCACCCAAGTCTTTGGATGTCCTTCCTTGCTTGTTTGCCGCCTTTCGATCCACTAATCTACATTGATGATAAAGAGAGCGTAAGCACGTAATGCTTAGTGAAGAGAGCTCAAAACACAAGACATCATCCAATGCATTTTAAAACTCGTTTATTCCCAAAACCATTCATAAACATTTTATTACGGAAACCATCGTGCCTTACTTTCACATATGCACTTAACCCTTTTCAAATCATGCATATTTAACCATACGCAACATGTATTATGGATTCAACATCATAGTCCCATCGTCACTTACAAGTGATCCTTTCCAAACCTCTTTACTATCATCAAACCATATCAGATACACGAATTTCCCAAGTGATATCCCAATCACTTAAAATCTTAATGGCATGGAGTAAATTCAATACATGCATTACCTCTACACTACCAATGCTCATCCTCCAATTTGGAGTAAACGCTTCCAATGCATCACCTCTACGGTCGCAGCCGGAATAAAAGCCATTGGAGCATTACCTCAACAATATTGAGGTTCACATGGTCGGAGTAAATACTTTCAAAACATCACATCTACGAACCATGGGCTACTTATTATAGTACACTTTGTAGCGACCTTTTAAAAAAATTTCGGGTTCGCTAAAAGTACATAATTTGATTTTTTTTTACGCTTTTTGGAAATGTTTAAAAAAGGACGGGAAATTCTTTAAAAAAATCGTGTTTTTGAAAAACAGTAAACCATGGAGTCACCACCGGCCACTGAAGTAGGCCAGACACCATAAAACCAGAGATTCGATTAAAACAAGGTTCATGAGTCGGTTACGAATGGGGAAGGTTTTGGCACCCTCATACCACCCAAAAATTGGAACCGTTAAAAAAGAAAATAATAATTATCGCTTTTTTAATATCGAACTTTGTGAATTAAAATGACAATTATTTTAAAATCCGGTTATACATGCAAGTCTATTTTAAGTGCCTCATTATTCGAAAGTAAACTGCAAGACCACCATCACTACGTTTGATACTGGCCTCATTTACCGTCGAATAAAAAGACCCCGCATTAACATAATATAATCTCTGAATGCAAATTTACAACATGGCATATATCAACATAAAAGCACAAACATGGTACATAAATAAAAACTAAAACCCTATCATAATGCATACACATAATATGATTTTAATTTTGGATATTTGAACTATATAAAAACATGAGATATATTATATATATACTATACATTATACCATACATAAAACAAATGTCATATACTATGCTATATAAGAAAAATAAATATATAAATCACATACATTTACCACATTAAATACACTAAACTAACAAAACAGTAGATATTAAACACAAATTGAATAAATAGATGAAAATTTAAATATGCATGCAAAGGGGTAAGAGGGGGATTTCACTGGATTAGGGACCTAATCGAATAAAACCTAAAACTAGGAGGACTAGACTAAAAAAATATTTTAAAAGAGATTTAATTAAAAGCAGTAGCTAAATTAAACACGGGTGAAAGTTATAGGGACTTAGGGCGTAATTTTAAAAAATGAAAACCCTCAAAAATTACATCTAAAACACGGAGGGACCACCAGGGGAATAGACCATTTTTAAAATCTCAAATCGGCTTGGGTCAAGGGTGATATTGGGATTTTTGAAAAACCTTAAGGGACTAGGATTGTGATTTTAAAAAACGAAATGGCCGAGGGGGTAAATACAAAGCTGCATAAGGTTTTAAAAAAGCAAATAAACCATTTATTTTTTAAAAAACAAATATAGCTCAGTTTTTGCCAAAAATGGCAAAGTTTTAGTCATTTCCCTAAAGAAATCAAAACCAGACGCTCTACATTCTCTCCCAACCCCGGGATGAACGCCACCGTGGTGTTCATCCCAGAACCCATAAACCGCCGCCTAGCCCAAAATTTGACCACCGAAAAAACCTTATGGTCGCCGTACGTCGGCACCAGAGAACCAAAAAGCTAAACCTAAACAACAACTCCCTTTGCCCTAACCATGAAATCGAACCTGGACTTACGAGATCTAGCCCTAGACACCCTAGATCTACCACAAACAGAAATGCTCCCCACTTAGATCTAAGTCTCTTTCGGAAATGAAGGGTCTCGGTCCTCAACTGATTCACCTCTACGGCCAAAGGCCTAGGGTTTTGTTATCGGTGAATGGAACCGAAAATGCACTCAGAATACTGATGTCGGCTCACCTCTTTGAGCCTGAAGGCAGAGGGTTTATCGCCGACAAAAAGACCACATGCAGACGACCTCCTAACAAAAGGGTAAAAACTTCTTAGATCTATTTTTTTGTTATACTTATTTATGCATGCAAGTGGAAAGAAGAACATATACCTCTTAAAGGTTCTGTTTTTCTTTGTATTACTCTCTGAAAAAAAGTCTACAATATGTGAGGATTTCGGTTTATATAACTTCAGAGACGGTTGTTACATGAAAAAAACTAAAAAAACATATGATCCTCTCTGAAATCCGTCGATATTCGCTTGATCTTTGCCATTTTTGCCTGAACTTTCTTTTGATATGTTTTTAATTTTTTTACTAATGTTTCCCCCGTTTTTGATTGCATGTCAACGTGGTTGGATAAGGGAGTGGGAAGGACCAGAGTGAGGAGAGGCTTGGAGAGCAAGGCTCTCTGTTGATCTTTGATTGTGACAGCCGAGGAGTCAAAGGAGCCCAGAGGGTGCGCGTGGGAAAGTGGAGCGTCATGCGTGCAACGCACGCGTGCGTGTGGGAACGGGAAGGTTGCGTGTGGGCGCGTGACAATTCTGGAATCTTCTCAGCTCAAATTTGGACCGTTGATCCACTACTTGATCTGACGGCCACTATTGATGCGACGCCAAGGGAGATGATGTAATTCTAGGGTTTCTTCTGGTGCAAAGATCTGGACCGTCAGATCTATTTTAGATCTGACAGTTGACAATGGGCTGCACATAAGAGAGATATTAGGGCAAATTAGAATTCTGGGGTTTCAATTATTAGACCCTTTAACGGGCCTTGTATTAATTTTTGAGTCTTTTTATAATTGTAAATGGAATGTGAATAAAACACTTAGGCTTTTATTATTATACTATTTAATTATTGAGCTTCTGTCTATAATCTGTTTTGTTTTTTGGTTTAATTATATAATAACATAATATATAATAATAATATAACACGAATTAAAAATAAAACTAATAATATACTTTTTTGTTTTTTTTTATATAAGCTATAACATACTAATAATTGAAGCCCAAATATAAAATGGGTTTACCCCCCGGATAAAACTAGTGATTACAGCTGCCCCTCTTTGCTTATCTTTATAAAACAAGGATAAAGCAAATACCATAAGCACTAATTTTATCCGACTTCCCTGTTTGAAGATTCTGAGCTGCAAGTCCTTTCCAAATAGAACCGTTCGCCCTTCCTCTTCTAGAAATTCTAGAGCTCCGAATTCTTCCCATGTAAAGCCTGAAGAAGTGAAGCCCTTAAAATGATGCCTCGATCTTCAATCGTCTTACACGAAATGACATCTCACTTTGAGCCTTCTAGCATGCCCTCGACCTTCATCGCCTTGGCATGGAGTGGTACCTTGCTTTAAGGATCCTGAAAAGTGATGGCTTTTTTTCTAATTGTCTTGACACCAAATGATATCTCGCTTTGAGTCTTCTAAAATACCATCGATCTTCATCGTCTTGTCATGGGATGTCCATCACTCTGAAGACCTCAAAAACTGATGTATTGCTTTCTGGTTGTCTTGACATTAAATGATATCTCGCTTTGAATCTTCTGAAATGCCCTCGATCTTCATCGTATTGGCATGGGGTGATACCTCACCTTGAGGACCCTAAAAAATGATGTCTTGCTTTCTGGTCGCTTTGAAACCAAATAATATCTCACTTTGAGTTTTTTAGAATGCACTCGATCTTCATCGTCTTGGCATGGGGTGATACCTCGCCTTGAGGACCTCAGAAAATGATGTCTTGCTTTTTGGTCGCCTTGACACCAAATGATATCTCGCTTTGAGTCTTAGAATACCTTCGATCTTCATCGTCTTAGCGTGGGGTGATATCTCGCCTTGAAGACCCCAGAAAATGATATCTTACTTTCTGGTCGCCTTGACACCAAATGACATCTCGCTTTGTGTTGTTTTTTCAAATACTTGAAAGAGACAAACACAATGATTTGATGATGCTAGTTAGTATGCTCCTACCTTAAGAATGCCTAACTATTCATGATGCATGATTAATGCTCGAACGTCTTCTTTCTTGACTTCTCGCTTCGCCTTTCTTTCACTTTCTTCTTGTCTTGGAACATTTGTTGTCACTCATTGTGTCCAGACTCAGTCCCCGTTTGACCCTTATATTCTCCAAAACTTTGTTCTAAAGCGCTTTTTTGAGTTTTCACTTTAGAGATTTTTCTTTTTTAAAGCGCCCTTTCGGGTTTTCACTTTGACTAATGTTTCTTTCTTTTTTTTCTTTTTCTTTTTCTTTTTTCTATTTTTTTCTTTTTTCTCTTTTTTTTCTTTTTTTTCTTTAGGGCGCCCTTACGAGTTTTCACCATTGGCTCTTCTATCTTGTCAACTTTGCATACTATGTCCTTTAGCCTTGACTTTGGCAGACTTCTTTCTAACGAAATCGATTTTTGTCTTGGAACCACCTGCACTTAAAGGGTTAAATCATAGTAATGCCAAGAAATCCCTTGTTTTTCAATGATCTATGTCAATCTATTTGGAGGATGCTCATGAAATAAACAAAGGAAGAAAGGAAATGAAGTATTTATTTATTAATATAAGAGATATTGGAACAATTTTGAAAGTCATGGAAAACATGAGAAAAAGGAAAAGATATAAGTAATATAGGGTGCAGTATTCCTGAACATCAAATGTATGAATGATACGAGAGCCCATCGACTGCGGTAAATCTCTCACTGCCTGTCCTAGACTGAAATTCCCAATAGCCCAAAAGAGTTCCATCATAGCTCGGAGTGGGGTACTTGTACTCTATTGGAGCCTATCAGTTGGATGCCTAGCCTCAAAATTCATCGAAACTGTCCTTTTTGGATTTTCAATTTAGATCTTCATTTGGTTTCAAGACGCACGTTTTTTTAGTTTCTATCTTAAACCCTATTTTTTTACACATGGGACGTCTTTTTGGGTTTTCACCGCATGCATTTTATTTTACGAAGCGGCCTTTTGGGTTTTCACTCTACTTTTTTCTTTTCTCTTTTCTTTCTTCTTTTTTTCTTCTTCTTTCTCAAGCGTAATAATTCTTGATGGAGTCTGAATTTACAGGATTGCTCAACTCTTTCCCATCCATCTCTACCAGAATTAATGCTCCCCCAAAGAAGGTCTTCTTAACAACATTAGGTCATTCCCAATTCGGCATCCACTTTCCCCAAAAGTCCTTTTGGATTGGCAAGATCTTTTTGAGCACCAAGTTCCTCTCTTGGAACTCTCTCAGTCGAACTTTCTTATTGTAGGCACGCATTATCCTCTTCTGATACATTTGACCGTGACAGATGGCCCTTAATCTTTTCTCATCAATGAGGTTCAACTGATCAATCCTCGCTTGCATCCATTCAGAATCATCTAATTTTGTCTCATTCAGAATTCTCAGTGATGGGATCTCCACTTCGATAGGCAATACCGCCTCCGTGCCATAGACCAAAGAATACGGCGTTGCCCCTGTCGAGGTCATTGCATATGTTCGATAAGCAAACAGTGCAAAAGGCAGCTTCTCATGCCAATCCTTGAAAGATTTGTAGTCTTGGATATGATCTTCTTGATATTCATATTTGCTGCTTCAACTACCCCATTCATCTTGGGACGATAGGTAGTAGAATTATGGTGCACAATCTTAAATTGTTCACATACTTCAGTCATCATCTTGTTATTTAGATTGGATGCATTATCGGTGACGATTCTTTTTGGCAAACCGTAATAGCAGATAATCCCATTCTTCAAGAATTTACATACGGTTGCTCTCGTGATGCTAGCATAAGAGGCAGCTTCCACCCATTTGGTAAAGTAATCGATGGCCACCAAGATGAAGCGATGTCCCTTTGAAGCTTTTGGGTGTATTTGACCGATAACGTCCATGCCCCAAGTAGCAAAAGGCCATGGTGAGTTTATAGTGTGAAGTGGTACCGGCAGAGCGGGTATCTTGTCGGCATAGTTTGGCACTTGTGACATTTTTTGCATATTTAATGCAATCTCCCTCCATAGTAGACCAGAAATAACCATATCTCATGATCTTCCTAGCCATTGAGAAACCATTGGCGTGAAGAATAGACACCTTTTAGAGGTTGCTAGATCATTGTTGTTTTCTTCTAATGTTCCTAAGCATTTTTTGGGGAAAGCCTTGCTTACTGGTACATACCTCATTAATAGACTACCCAGTAAAGTATTAAAATTTCAAACTCCTAAGGAAGTTCTTCTTAAACAGTTTCCTTCTTTTAAACCTATGTCTTGTACATTACCTGCTAAAATATTTGGGTGTTCTACTTTTGTTCATATCCATAAGCAGTTTCGAAGTAAATTGGATCCAAGGGCTGTCAAGTGTATTTTCTTGGGTATTCTCGTCGTCAGAAGGGCTATAAATGTTATTCCCCTGTCACTCGTAAATTTTATGTTTCTATGGATGTTACCTTTCATGAATTACAACCTTTTTTTCTCAAATTCTGAAATCCAGGGGGAGAGTTTGGATGAATTTCAGCCACAACCAGTCCAGCTACCTATATATATTCCTACATCCACCATAAACAGTCATATATGTACCAAAGACATTCCTTTATCCACCACAAATGTTCCTACATCCATAACAGATTCTTTTCCTCCAATACTCTATGCAGAACCCGCATCTCCAATACCAGATTCTCTACCTAAAACTCTACAAAAACCTTCTTCAAAAACTTAACTTTGGACAAAGGAACTAAGTGTCTATACAATGAAGAAAAGGCTTACTTCACAGAAAACTACACAGCTTAGGACTGCTCAAGAACTGGAACCAATTCCATTATCCCTAGAGGATGAAGAAGGTATGGAATCTGTGAGTAATGGTATTATTATCCCTTCAATTGATATATCTGATCTACCTATTGCTCAAAGGAAAGGTGTCAGGAAATGTACCAGTCATCCGATACAAAAGTACGTGGCTTATGGGAAGCTGATGCCTTCATTTAGAGCCTTCACTGCCAGAATTGATAAGGTGCATATTCCTCAATCTGTACATGAAGCCTTGAAAGATCCAAAATGGAAGAAGGCTTTAGAAGATGAGATCAAGGCACTGGAAGCAAACAAAACCTGGGTTATGACTGATTTACCACCTGGAAAAAGGGCAGTGGGCTGTAAATGGGTATTTACAGTCAAATATAATGCCGATGGGAGCATAGAAAGGTTCAAGGCTAGACTGGTGGCGAAGGGATTCAATCAGTCTTATGGGATTGACTACCAGTAGACATTTACACCAGTGGAAAAACTTAATACCGTAAGAGTTTTATTATCTCTTGCTGCAAATCAAGAATGGCAACTTCACCAGCTTGATATCAAAAATGCATTCCTGAATGGAACTCTAGAAGAAGGGGTGTACATGCAAAAACCACCTGGTTTAAATGAAGACTCAAATTCTGGTCAGGTATGTAAACTACATAAATCATTATATGGTCTCAAACAATCACCTCGGGCTTGGTTTGATAAATTTACTAAAGCCATTCTAAAATTCGGCTATCTACAATGTCAAACTGACCATACTTTGTTTGTCAAAACTTCTCATGAGAACAAAAGGCTATCTTAATAGTTTATGTTGATGATATAATCATCACATGTGATGATTCTATGGAAATCAGAAAGTTAAAAGAGTTTTTGGCAACTGAATTTGAAACTAAAGATTTGGGTTACTTGAGATACTTTATAGGAATGAAAGTGGCTAGATCAAACACCGAAATTGTAATCAATCAAAAGAAATACATTCTAGACTTGCTTTCAGAAACTAGAATGTTGGGGTGCAAGCCAGCTGAGACACTTATGGAGTATAATCTGAAATTCAGAATTGATGACAAAGGAATTCCAGTGGACAAAGAACACTATCAAAGACTGGTAGGTAAGCTGATTTACTTGTCACTTACAAGACCAAACATTGCTTATTCTGTAAGCATTGTAAGTCAGTTCATGAATGACCCTAGAGAGGAACACTTAGAGGCAGTAACCAGAATCTTGAGATATTTAAAGATGACACCAGGTCATGGACTGATTTTTTCTAAGAATGAGTCCAGAAAAGTAGAAGTCTTCACAGATGCAAGCTGGGCAGGAGAACTGACTAGTAGAAGATCCACTAGTGGATATTGTACTTAAGTTTGGGGAAATCTAGTGACATGGAGGAGCAAGAAACAATCAGTGGTCTCAAGGAGCAGTGCAGAAGCTGAATTTCGAGCATTGGCACTTGGGATTTGTGAAGGAATTTGGATACAAAGACTCTTGACCGAATTACAAATGAATCACAATGAACAGTTTGAACTTCATTGTGATAGCCAGTCAGCAATCAGCATTGCAAAGAATCCAGTTCACCATGACAGGACCAAACACGTAGAACTAGACCGTCACTTCATCACAAAAAAGGTTACTCATGGAACAGTCAAGCTCAACTTTGTTCCAACTTACAAACAGCTAGCTGATGTACTCACCAAGGCTCTTCCAAGAACCACCTTTGATGAGCTTACATCCAAGCTGGGACTCTACAACATATACTCACCAGCTTGAGGGGTAGTGTAGATTGTAAATATATTTTTATGTATTTTAGTCCTAGTAAATAACTAAATAGCTAAGTCTTATCTAACTTAGTGATAAGTTAAATCTTATCTTATGCAAACTTAAATTTCTAATCTTTTAAATAATAGATAGATATAGAATCATACTTAGCTAGGATTGTTGTAATTTAGTCATATAAAAGTGACTCACTTATTTTCTGTAAATCATGAATTAAAACAGAGAAAAAATTTATTCTCTGCTACAAAACCTCTATTATTTACAATGCATAATGAATCAAACTTTCTATCTCATCGGTAAGATATATATATTTCAAATATGATTCCTACTAGTCTTTTTTGGGTATTCAGTTTTACCAAAAACAAGTTTCTACTTGAAAATAACCTAGACTCTCATGCCTATCTCTGGAGACATGGTTGTTTTTCGCTTCAATGTTTTATTCAAAAGTACCATATAAATGGGTTATAATTTTTTGGTTTTCCTCAATACCATTGGCTGACTAGTTTGTTTTGCTCCAGAGATGTAGAGCAGGGATTTAAATCGCGGAACGAAACCGGGATTGCGGCCGAGAAATCACGGTGCGCCGCCGACCGAAATTGATATTTCCGATATTAACGGTGTGAAACGGAATCACACTAATCGCGACGGATCGTGGACGCAATCACTGCGATAACGGCCAATAACAGTGATAACAGGCCGTTTTTCCCGTTATTCTTGCGTTACTGTAAAAAAACCAGAACGGTGGTCGAACTTACCAGGCGGGAGCGAGGAAGAAAGCAGATTGGTGTAAAATATTTGAGCAAATGGGCAAATTACATGACGTGACATTGAACTTTTTAAAGTTCTCAGTTTGGCCTCAATATTTCAACCCGTATTCAAATTTATCCTTTAAACTCCCAAAACTTCTTGATTAAGCCTTTAAATTTCTATTTTATCTTAATTAAGCCATTAAATATTTAGTTTTTCGCTTAATCTAGTCACTTTAAGCCCTTAAAAATTGTGTTATCATATTAATAAAAGTTTATAAGTTCTAGAAAACATTCTAAAAATCATTAAAAATAATTTTTTATATTTATAATTATAATTATTATGCTTTACAATAAATTGTACAAATTAAAAAAAATCACGACCGTGACATCCGCAGTAACCGCAATAACCTCCGTTATGTCCGAAAACGCAATAACCGCGACGTGAACGAAAACGTGACCGCGACCGAGATTTAAATCCCTGATGTAAAGTGCTCTACAGATTGCTCCCTTGCTGGTTATTCTGGTTTCTTTGGCGCCGGTAAACAAACGGAGATTAGCGGTTCGGGACAAGTTGATAGTGCCGTACAGGAATGTAATGGCCTGAATGAGTTGGGGAATGATGCTTGCTTAAATTTAGAAGCCAGTGAGCAATATTTCTACCAGCAGTACAGTGCTTCAAATTTCCAAGACGATGAAAAGTTGAAGACCGACATGGAGGTGAACCTACAAGGAAATCCTGCGGTTAACCAAGTTATTAGCAACTTTGAAATCTCTAGATCTATGTATAAAAATGGTCATCAAGCTTGGGTATCTTCTTCTGTCCCTTGTGGCATTGCATTGTTCGATGGGAATTCTTACCATCAGGTGAGGAGTTTCTTTGTTTTGTTCTATCCTTCATTCTAGGATATATGCTCATGAAAATTTTATATTGTATGCATGTAGTAGTGCCGTCTGTTACACGGATTCCGGTGTGTGTGTTGCACACGGGTATATGTTCCTGACATATGTATGTTTGATTTTATTCCCCATGTCGAATCCATTTAGGTTCTCCTGTCGCATGTGTTGAACCTTGCCGTATGATGTTCGCATTTTGATTTTCTTTCAACTAAATTATCATATTCATGTCATGACAGCAAAGATAAATTAAATGACTGGAGTAAATTCTGTTCATATGATGCTTCTATGGCATCGAATAGCATATGCTCGACTTGTTTTATTTTTGTTTTCACAAATGCTACTTTTAGTTAAATGCATCTAAGAAATTGAATCTGCCAGCAAAGTTGTTGATTCCCATCATTGTTAAATCTCAGCAAACTAAATCGACTTTCATGAATCAGACACCTTCATCCGGCCAATGTCATGATTTATAGCTGGACTCACAGACATGCATCAGAATCCGACCATTCCATGGATCATGGTCATTTCTTGTGATAGAATAGGTGAAACATGCGGCACACGAAGCCCTGCACTAGAGGTGGACTGTCATCAATGATCAGTTTCTGCTGCCGGACATGTTTCTTGTACATTTAGTGTAACTTTGTAACTCATACATGATTAAAACTTTTGTATACCGACTTTTTTTTTCTTTTTAGCAGTCTAAACACAGTTTTCATAGGAGTTTCGTTGATGATGGTGTTGTGCCATGGATCTGAGAGGTGCTGCAACAGGTTATCAAATGGTCCTTTCCCTGTCACATTGTGTTGAATTATGAATCCCAAGAACGCCAACATTGCCAATCTCCCTGCATGTTCGAACAACACAACACAACACGGCCTTAGTAAGTTCGACATATCCGACAAACGATCGAATCTGATTGACATAGTTTTTTTATGTATGTATATATTAATACATACCATTGGCGAGCTCCTTTTCCTTGGCCTCAAGTGAAGGAGCAAAGTTGAGGGGGTTGAAAATTCCACCGGGGTATCCACATTCATTTGGGGGCAAGCTGTATTGCTTGAAGATAGGGTCTTGGTTCACACATCCCGGGTTCTTGATGTCTTGCCACCGTCTGATCTCCACGTAGTGGAACAAGATGAACTCGATCACGAAAAGGGTCGACGAAGACGCAAAGTATTCGGATTTTCCGGCATCGTACCACTGGGGAGCATTGATCAGCCCAATCTTAGTGAAAACCTCAGGCAAAAGCATCCCGGCAACACCCAACATTGCCCAACGCCCATTCACCAGCTCAGCTTGCACGAACCATCTCAAGTTCTCCGGGTCCTCGGCCAATCCAAGAGGATCAAAGCCATTGTCGCCCGGAAGACTGCAATTCGATAATCGTTAAATACCCAATCATTAAAATTTAGATGACAAATAGGCTATATCTATGGAGTTTGAAATCAAAAATGTACCTTTCCCATTGAGGTTGAAGAAACCATTGGTTTAAACGAAACTTCTGTTTAACTTACCGGAAGAACCGGTAAGGAAGCGTGTTTTCGATGCGCATGGCCGGAACACAGCGGCCGAGGCTTGTGTCGTCACGGTGGCCATGTTTTTTTCCGGCAGTGGATGAGGCTTTGAAAATGTGGATGTTTTTAGTGCATGGAGCTTTTTGTATTTCAACTTCTAATTATAATTGGTGTTAGATTAAGAGCAAATGTGGATATCAACCGTTGAATAATCATTATATGAATTGTAGTATGCATGTGCACGTAAACTTATCCAAATTTGTAACCAGACTAACTCAACCCAACAATCTCTACAATCAATATTAAATGATTAAAATGATTTGAACTCGAAAAATTATTTTTTCGGAGTAATTCACCTAGCATGCTTCAAAGTATCATATTTTCATGCTCATATCCGAATACGAATAAAAAAATAAACTGTGTATCATGTCACTCATTATTCCATCATAATCCATAGGTTATAAATCTTTTTGGATCCACAACTAAATATAGATCAAGCAGAGGCAGAAATGGAAATAATGATTGTGAAAGATTCACTTATCTGCTGCTATTGTCCAATTGTTCATTTTCATCTGAGAACATTTTTTTTCACTGCAATTCCAGTTTACAGGCAATGGATTTTTTTATTAAACTGATGCCAATATTGGGTTGTCAACCTCATAAATCATTATAAATACAACAAAAAATCAAGCAGGCCGGCAAGATGCTTCCCTCTCTCAAGCCACAATTGCGGAGCCAGCACGGTAAAACTAATTCCTCAAGGAAGCCCAAGTTATTGCCCTGCAACAGCTGCTGCTGCTTCCAGTTCTTCATTTGTCAGGAACCTGGTTGAGGGACGGAATTCTGTTTCCGAGCAAGTTTCAATCGCTTCCGACTCAAGAGATCTCAACGAAAACTGAGTTCCAGCCACCTCCACAGTTTTATCAATGAAAGTTGATCTCGGCATGTAACCCTTCAGTCGGCATATGAAGTCCAAATGGCCCCTTGCCTAAAGACAAAACAGATAGCAAGATCATTAGTAAAACATAATGGCACACTCAGACATACTTGTCTATTGTTTGCTTTCAAATGTAATAAAAAAAGATCCAAATCCAATCAAAGTTGAGAGATTGTGGGCGGGTAGGGAGAAAAGGTAGGAAATAAGACGGTTTTTAACAATCTAACTATGAAGTATGAATCAATAGTGAAGGTAGTAGAAAACTCACCGAGTTGTATACAAGTTCAATCCATTTAAAAGTCTTTAGAAAGGAGACTGATTTTTTATAGGACACTTACTCAGCCAATCCGTAATGATAATAAATGCAATATTCATATTGAAACATACAGCAAATCATCAAGCATATGGGAAATTAATACAAGTAAAAGAAAAAAGAAATATTAATATATAAAAGCTGAGGTAAGCTATCATCATATAATTTTTTAAGCTACTCGGACTTGGGTGTGAGTGTCTATACATGCATGTGTTCACACAGGTATTTCTAAGTTCTTACGATTATTGTAGGGCCTTTAGAGGATCATATTCGCAAACTCATGTTTGGAAATATGTTAGGCATTGGCGTCGAATACGAGTACTTAAAGAAAAATGAAGAGTCAAAGTAACCAAGAAGATCTTGTGTTGTTCGAAAAAAGAAAGAAAGAACATCTTGTGACAGAAAAAGAGATGTTTGTACAAGGAACTAAGGAGCCCCATTTCAACAGTCCCATTAGGATAGAGGCATAAACACCTGCAATCTATGAAAAACAAACACTTCTGTTCGAAGAGTGTCCAAGTGCCGCACACATGGCTGACACAGACACAGCAAAATACACGGCGGACAAGCAAGGACACATCGAAAGAATAAAAACAAAATCACACACAGCCAAAACAAGGTCAAGACACGGCTGGACATGCGATCAAGGTTCTTTTTTTCTTTTTCTTCCAAATAGTGAATCAACAATGAATAGTTTAGTTCTAAAAGGTTTTTTTAGAAAGTTAATGCTTTTGAATTTAAAAATAAATTTTGAAAATTAGAAGTTATTTTCTTGTTGATTTTAATTGATAAGTATTAGTTTTACATTTTTTATCCAATAGCCTCTATAAAAAAAATATAGCGGTGTCCTGCTGTATCTGTGACCTTTTTTTTTTTTGAAATTTTACATATCACCCTGTCCATGTCATGCTGTAACTGTATTACGTTACCTGTCAAGTATCAGTGCTTCCTAGGCTGGAATAAGCCTAGGTAGCAAGGAAAATCTTGTGAACCATTTTTTCAGACAAAGCTTGTATAGATAAAGTACATGAACAACCAAGAAAAAGAAGAAGAAGTTGAAGAATTGACAGCTTACCGATCGATATGCAGGAGCTTGTTTAGGTAAGCCATGTTCCGGACATCAAAATCCCATAAAAATGATGTGTGGTGGATCCACTTATTCTTGGTAATGGATTGAGCATTTCCACCAAACTTGTGGTTATCGAATACATAATCTAAAACAAGATATCCCAATGTTTACCATTACAGAATACAAACTTCCTCAAAAAATAAAAATGATCTTTCAGTGATACAAGTCCATGAGCAGTCATAAAACAAGAGTGAGATACATATGCAGAACTGATTCTGAATTTCGGGGTGATTAGTTCATATTCCACAACGGAACAATGCCATAATGTGTACTATGGTAGAACTAGAAGCCGCCATTCTACCCTTCTAAGTGGTTGAGAATTTAGCTCAGCTTTTCGAAAGCCCTTCTTTCTCTTTCAAAGATGAAATGCAGCAGTTTATAGGATGTTCAACAAAAAAGCACTTCTCTCATTTTCTAATGTATTTCAAAGGAAGAAATTGAAGAAGGTACGGGAACTTCTGCGTGCAAAGAAAATGCTACCGAGCATGCCATTTACAAACATATCAAATGCAAGGGTATCCAACTCATACTGATTTTAACAACAGGGGACTTACGCATTTTATAGTTGTTCATGCAGCAAGAGTAAGAGGTAAAAGACGGCAAAAGACGCATTCAACACAATTCACTCATCCATCTTCACCCAGTGATGCATTCCTTAACTGGGAGTGCCAAGATTAATACATGACATTTCTGATCTTTGGTTTAAATAGCAGGGATATACTCTCCATTGAAAGGTTACACACGTATAAATTCTAAAGTGATCTTTGGTTATCATCGTTGGATGATATAGACAAACTGAGAAGCATATACGAGGACTAGAATTTTGCTTCCAGGTTACATTGCCTATGTCATCTTAAACTATTGAATCTAGCAAATAACATTTTTATCAAAGGCTTTAAGCATATATATCCATGGAAGTTGAATATAGAGCAATTTATGTAATTAAGCGATCATGTAAATTACCATTTTCACGAAGATGGAAATCACCAATTCCTTGAAAGACTTTGCTGTACAAACTGCTGCTCCAAGACATGATTGGTCGAGGATATGGCTGCAAGTCAGGAACCGCTTCTTTGTTGCATATGAAAGTGACAAATACTGTCCCACCATCAACAATAACAGTACCTCCCCCTGTAAACCTTCTTATGACAGGAACCTGATCGCGCAACACATATTCAATTTCAAGAAGTTCAGCAGGTTTCCTAGGAAGAATATTTATGTAGCTTTATGAGCCACATATGTCCAATATAAGCAGAAGACATCATAACCCAAGAGTGGGTGTAAGGTTAGAAAACTTTGAGAAGCCATATATACATTAACTGTAGGTTATTGTGTGTAAATTAAATGTTGTAATCTTATCTTATCTCATCTAATAGTTTGAATTTAAAAGTTTAAATCTAGATAAACTCTATCTCATTAAAGGATAAGAGTTATATCTCTTAAGTACACTACTCTAGGTTAACTACTTGTAAAGCCTATAAAAGGATTACTCTTGTACAGCATTTTGGTATAAGATTTAACAGAGAAACACTCTAAAAGGTTCTCTGATTTCAACATGGTATCAGTTTAGGTCGATCTTTTCTTCCAAATTTCAAATTTTTTTCCTCTCTTCTCTCGACCTTTCTTCCCTATTTAGAAAACATGGCTACAGCAGAACCTGCTGCTTCTGCAATTAGCTCTCCAGTGAGCTCTCGTCCATCTGATTTTACCCTTTCGGATGCGTCTCTTTCTCCCATTCCGTCTCAATCAGTGAGACCAACAGAGTGGAAATCCCAACGGGTCAAAGCCCCGAGAGAAGCACATGTTACTGCGCATGTCAGTTCTTCCAGCAATTTCAATAAGCAACAGATTGTGGAGCTCCAACAGATGTTTGATCAAATATTCTCCATATGACAGGCAATCGTGACCTTTTTCATGAGTACAAGCCACATTCGTTTGCATCATCTATCAAAGTTGCCGATGGATCTCTCTCCATTGTATCAGGAAGTGGTTCTATTAAATTAAATAATCATCTAGTACTGTCTAATGTTTTTTATGTACCAAAACTGGCCTGCAATCTGCTGTCTGTTAGCAAAATTGTTAAAGATGAGAATTGTGAACTTTGGGCTGTCTGGTTGTATTTTTCAGGCACAAGACTCGGGGACGGTGATTGGCAATGCTAGGCGATACAATGAACTCTACATTCTTGATGGCCTATCCTCTTGAAACAAAACTATTCCCAGTTGTCCTACATCTACAGTTTTTCCCTCTTCCCTTCTTTCCAATGATGTCATGCTATGGTATTTTTTATTAGGACACCGGAACTTCTACTATCTTGCGAAATTGTTTCCTAAGTTGTTCCTGAATAAACATCCCTTGTCATTCACCTGTGATGCATGTCAACTTGCCAAATATACAAGACAATCATATATTCCCACTAAATTTAAACCTACCTCTCCTTTCTCTATCATACATAGCAACATTTGGGGTCTTTCTAAAGTTAAAAGTGTATCTGGGGCTCGCTGGTTTGTGTTCTTTATTGATGATCACTCTCGGGTTACTTGGACCTATCTCATGAAAGAAAAATCAGAGGTTGAAACGATATTTAAAACGTTTTATCACATGATCGAAAACCAATTTGAAGCAAAATAAAGATAGTTCAGAATGATAATGGGAGTATCTTACTAAATCCCTTGGTTCCTTTTTTCGAGAGAAAGGTATCTTTCATCTTACTTCTTGTGTCAACACTCCTCAGCAAAATGGGGCTGCTGAAAGAAAAAACAGACATCTACTTGAGGCAACTCGGTCTCTTCTGCTTTCTGCTAATGCTCCTCGGTATCTTTGGGGGGAAGCACTTCTTACTGCTACTTTCCTAATTAATAGGATGCCTAGCAAAACTATGGGCTTCAAAACTCCTTTTGACACCCTTTTACATCTTTTTTCACATTTCAAACCATGGTCATCTGCTATTCCTTTTCGGGTATTTGGCTGCACAGCTTTTGTTCATGTGCATAGCAACAATAAAAGTAAGCCTGATCCTTGCGGTGTGCGTTTATAGGATACTCGTCAAGTCAAAAGGGCTACAAATGTTACTCACCTATTACCAAGAAAACCTATGTTTCATTTGATGTTACTTTCTTTGAAAATCAACCTTATTTCGTAGGGACTAAGATTCAGGGGGAGAGATGTGAGGAATCTCAGCTTATTACTCCTACTCTTATTCTTCCTTTGTTGTCTCCTTTTCTGACCCTTGAACAAACACAGGACGAACAACCTAGCAACTCTGATAATCCTACAACTTCTCCAGAGCCTACATTTCCCAGCTCACCTAGTGTTCCAGTAGAAAGATCTTCCCCAGAGCCTACATCTCTCAGCTCTTCTAATGTTCCAGTAGGAAGACCTTCTCCAGAACCTAGATCTCCCAGGCCTCACACTACTCAAACCTCACAACCTCCAGTCAAACAGCTTACTCCCTATACTAGAAGAAAGAAAACTGTCACAGAACCCATTGATCAGTCTAGTACTTGCCAAGAACTGATCTTAAGTCCTGCTGCCATGGAGGAAAGGGTAAGCAATAATGTCTCGAAAAGTCCAGTTCATGAGAATTTAGATGATTTTCCAATTGCAATCAGAAATGGGTAAGAAAATACACTAATCATCCTATTGGTAGATTTGTTGCTTATGGATAACTATTGTCTGGTTTCAAGGCTTTTACAGCTAATATTAACAATGTAAGGATCCCTAGAACAGTGGAAGAGGCATTTAAAAATCCTGACTGGAGGAAAGCTGTTGAAGAAGAGGTCAAAGCCCTACAACAAAATAACACATGGAGTTTAACTAAACTGCCAGAAAGAAAAAAGGTGGTTGGATGCAAGTGGGTTTTCACAGTAAAGTATCATTCCGATGGAAGCATTGAAAGGTTCAAGGCAAGGTTAGTGGCAAAGGGATTTACTCAGTCATATGGAGTAGACTATCAAGAGACCTTTGCACCTGTGGCAAAACTGAATACAATAAGGGTGCTGCTCTCATTAGCAGTTAATAAAGACTGGAAGTTGCACCAACTGGATATCAAGAATGCTTTTTTGAATGGAAAGCTTGAAGAAGAAGTATATATGCAGATTCCACCAGGCTTAGAGGATGACTCAACGAAACAGAAAGTGTGCAAACTAAATAGATCCTTGTATGGGCTGAAGCAATCACCAAGGGCCTGGTTTGACAGATTTGCGAAAGCCATGGTGAAGAATGGGTTCAAGCAAACACAGGCAGATCACACCTTGTTTAAGAAGGTAGCTTCAGATGGTAAAAAAACTCTCCTTATTGTTTACGTTGATGATATGATCATTACAGGAGATGACACAGAGAAAATTGAGAAACTAAAGACTTTTTTGGCAACAGAGTTTGAGGCTAAAGACTTGGGAAGTCTTAGGTACTTTCTCGGAATGGAGGTGGCTAGATCAAAAGAGGGAATAGTCATAAATTAGAGAAAGTACATCTTGGACATGCTCTCGGAAACTGGAATGCTTGGATGTAAACCAGCAGACACTCCAATGGATGCAGGCTTGAAGTTTGGAAAAAAATGGCACGAGTACTCCCGTGAACAGAGAATCCTACCAAAGGCTGGTTGGGAAACTGATTTATTTATCACTCACCAGGCCTGATATAGCTTATCCAGTAAGCATAATCAGCCAGCACATGAGTGATCCTAGAGAAGAACATATGGAGGCAGCCAATAGAGTCCTGCGATACTTAAAGTTTACACCAGGATTTGGACTTATTTTCAGGAAAAATCAAGACAGATCTATGAAGATTTACACAGATTCTAGCTAGGCAAGAGAGTTAACAGATAGAAAATCTGTGAATGGCTATTGTTCGTTTGTGTAGGGAAACTTAGTCACATTGAGGAGTAAAAAACAAACTGTGGCGTCTCGAAGTAGTGCAGAATCAAAATATAGGGCTATGGCCCTTGGAATTTGCGAAGGCATGTGGCTTAAAAAACTTCTCACCGAGCTGGAGTTGGATGAAAAACAAGAGTTCGAGGTACTGAGTGATAGCCAATCAACAATGAGTATTGCTAAGAATCCAGTACAACATGACCGGACTAAACATATCGAAATTGACAGACATTTTATCTATGAGAAGGTAAACAGTGGTGTCGTAAAGCTGCACTATGTTCCTACAAAGAGTCAACTGGCGGATATCTTCACAAAGGCACTTCCGAGAGTGACCTTTGATGAGTTCTTATCCAAACTGGGAGTATACAACATATATACACCAGTTTGAGGGGGGTGTAGGTTATTATGTGTAAATTAAATGATGTAATCTTATCTTATCTCATCTAATAGTTTGAATTTAAAAGTTTAAATCTAGATAAACTCTATCTCATTAAAGGATAAGAGTTATATCTCTTAGGTAGACTACTCTAGGTTAACTACTTGTAAAGCCTATAAAAGGATTACTCTTGTACAACATTTTGGTATAAGATTTAACAGAGAAACACTCTAAAAGGTTCTTTGATTTCAACATTAACCAATATATACTCTTCTAGAACCTAACAAATTAAAAGAGAAGGGATGATTGGATAACAACTAAAGTTAATGGCCATCCAAGTGCCATTAACTCGATTGAGCTTCAAGAACAGCTTGGTCCAAATCTTCCTACTTCAAGTCGTACTCAGCTACTCCCTTTTATTATTGTGTGCTCAAAGCAGGAAAGCTAGCTTTAACAGTTAACATCTACCATAAGTTGAGCTACTGAAGTAATGATTAATGGCCATTCAAAAAACTACATCCCTAAGATGAATCAAGTTTAACATATTAAAGGGCACAAATTCGATAAGAAACGAAGGAGAATGAAGCTTAACCAAAAGATGAACACAGAATAATGAAAGATCTTACCCTGAAACACCCATTACAATGGTGGGATCATTAGTTCCATCATTGATTATGCACCAAATCTCTGATGAAGTTCGAAGCAGTTGTTCCTCTATATGTAGTTGCTGCAAAATGGGCAAGCCTTTGAATCTCATAAGATTCATCATGAGAAGGCCAATGCTTCTGGTCTGAGGGACAAGCATTTTTAGAACCGGAACTAGAATTTCTGCAAGAAACAGACACAACAAAGGGTTCCCATGATTCCATGTTTTCCCCCAACATGATAAACAGTGTGTTCTACTTCTATGTTGCAGTTTTTTTTTCGGTTCTTTCTCTCTTCAAATATTAAAGAACAAAAGTGGGGAATTTTACATGAATGAGAACATAGGATTCATTGTTGCTAATAAATAAAATAAAATAAAACTTCACAAAAAATTTGGGCCAGAATTATCTTTGTTAATCAGTGAATGAGAATAACAAGAACATTTGCAAAATAATAAGGAAAACAATTGTAGAAAGAAGTTGGTTTTCTTAAAAACAATGGATTTTGAACTTTGCAGAATTTACCTTTCAAATTTCAAGAAGGGGGTTTTCGCTGATACGGCAGCTTAAGGCTTAAGCAAAGGAGTAATCTTCGGCCCCCCTGTTCGGTTGCTGGGAAATGTTAGTAAAATAAAGGATTAATACAATAAATTGAATTGATTTGATTTCGGAAAAGAATGAATTAAAATGACTATCAATCAAGTGACATAGGTATTTTTCGGCATTATATTTCGGAAAATTTTTTATTTTCACAAACACTATAATTTTTGAGTTTATAAACTCAGTTTAAGGGTAGAGTTTAGAGGTTTATATTTTGTAGTTTAAAATTTAGTAATTGTGAATAGAAGGTAGGATTTAGGGTTTATAGGTTAAATTTAAATACTCGATATATTATCCTAAAATCTAAACTATAATCTCTAAACCTTAAATCCTTATGAGTCCCTAACGTTACCCTAAATTTTAACCTCTAAACCCTACTACTAGTGTATTGAATATAAATCCTTATATATATAGAATTATTATCTTATATACTAACAGTAAAAAATAAACTTTTTATAGACAAGACAAAATTATTTAAGGGTTTAGTGTTTAGAGGTTATAAATTTAAGTGGCAAATTTTAAAATTTAGGGTTCATTTAAATTTATAATTTAAAATTAAAATTAAAATTTTAAATTTTAACAATCATGCTTATGTACATTTTTTTTACACTAATATCCAATATTCACACATGCATACATACATATATATATATATATATATATATATATATATATATATATCTACTCTGATTTCCCTGATCTACTCTCATTTCCCTTTCACGCCGCCAGACCAGCAGGAAAGTACAGAAGGTAATTTTTGAAACCCTAAACTTAACATGAAGAATTGATTCAACTTGAGTAATCAGATTTTGAGTTGTGCATTACTCTGCTGCTTTAGATTTTCTGTTTTCGATCCACTACTGCTTACTCTCTCTATCTCTCTGCTATCCAGGTGGAATTTGTTCACTCCGGTGCTATTTGTATTGTAAAATTAAGAGGGAATACGATTATTAGAAAGAATATGGCTATTCAAATCCCAAGTTCATGGGAGACTGCTTCCCAATTTGTATGCTAATGGTTTATGGGATCTAATTTTCTCAAGTAACCTATGGGGATCTTGTGTAAGATGAGAATGGTTGTTTCTCATTTTTTGCTTTGAAACTAATCAGGACGGAATCAAGATTGAATCACGAGGGGGGAATTGTTTAACTTTTGAACGATTGGGATATTAAAAAGTAACTAAATCATAAAAATAATTCATACTTTTGGTCGCATTGAAGCTTTTTCGGCCTGTGGTTTAAATAGATCTGTTAGTACTTCTCTTTAAACACTCATTCATGACTTGTTTTAGATTTTTTATATGCATATTGTGTTTGTTTCTTTGGCATTTTGTTGTTTGCGCCATTTTTATCCGTGTCTTTTACTCTTGAAAATGGGAGAATCCATTTTGGATGTGAGTCATTCAGCTTGTTGATTATGTATAATGTTACTCTCTCTGGTTTTAAAACCACTATGCTAGGCTTTGATTATTTTTTCTTCTGTTTTATAGTGTGAGATGGCAACGACATCCGCATCGACCTTCTCTATTGGACCGACTGTCTCCTTTGGAAGCAAGGGGAACCCACTTCCACAAACAAAATCTTCTGCTGTGAGGTTCACCTCCCAGAATTCACTTACTAGTTTTAGTGGCCTCAAGGCAGCAACATACATGAAATGTGAATCAGAATCCTCATTCCTCGGCACGGAAAGCAGTGCAACTCTTAGAGGCTCGTTTGTTTCGAAAGCACAAAAAGCAAACCAGAAGTCTCGGAATGGCCTGCAGCCTATGGCATCTTACAAAATGGCAATCCTTAGAGCTGCTGGAGGGATAGGTCAGCCGTTGGCCCTTCTTGTCAAGATGTCTCCACTAGTTTCAACCCTGAACCTCTATGATATAGCGAATGTCAAGGGAGTTGCTGCAGATCTCAGTCACTGCAATACTCCTTCCCAAGTTCAGGATTTCATTGGGGCTTCTAAATTAGGAAATTGTTTGAAAGGTGTGAATGTAGTGGTTAATCCCGCTGGCGTTCCTAAAAAGCATGGTATGACTCGTGACGATCTCTTCAACATCAATGCCAACATTGTGAAAACCTTGGTTGAGGCGGTTGCTGATAACTATCCCGATGCATTCATCCATTTTATAAGCAATCCAGTTAACTCCACAGTACCGATTGCAGCCGAAGTCCTGAAGCAGAAAGGTGTTTATTATCCGAATAAACTTTTTGGTGTTACCACATTGGATGTTGTGAGAGCTAACACATTTGTTGCTCAGAAGAAAAACCTTAAGCTCATTGATGTGGATGTTTTGGTTGTCGGGGGACATGCTGATATCACCATTTTACCCTTACTGTCAAAGACAAAACCCTCTGTTAACTTTACTGATGAAGAAGTGGAGCAATTAACTATTAGGATCCAAAATGATGGGACTGAAGTTGTAGAGGCAAAGGCTGGTGCAGGGTCTGCCACCCTATCCATGGCTTATGCTGTAGCAAGATTTGTCGAATCATCTCTTCGTGCTCTAGACGGAGAATGGGACGTCTATGAGTGCTCTTTCGTGCAGTCGGATCTGACTGATGTTTCATTTTTTGCATCTAGGATCAAGCTCGGAACAAAAGGGATTGAAGCTTTGATTCCATCTGACATTTCCAGATTATCCGAGTATGAAGAGAAGGCCTTGGAAGCTCTTAAGTATGAATTAAATGCCAGCATAAAAAATGGAATTGCATTCGTGCAGAAGCAATCGGTTAATGCTTAAAACCCGAAGTTTTTGAAGCTCTAACATAATTTAAACAATGCTTGATAGAGATAACAAAGTCTGGGTTTAACCCTGAATCGGTACTTTCAGTTTTGCAGAGTTGAAAGTTTTTCTTTTCAATGATGGTCATAGACAAGTAAACATAAAAAAGGGCATTTAGGTGCGGTAGATGAGAAGAATTGAGTGAACCATTTCGAGTTTGTAGTACTTTTGACAGTTTTGAAATAGCATGCCTGCTGCACTATACTACTTTGTTCACACTGAAGGAACCACGTATATTGTTGTTTATGGATGGAAGTCACTATACTACTTTCTGAATGTCATGAGCTCTGGCTAAATCCGAACATGGCTGTCCTCGGAAAGGCGGCGACGGTTGTGAGGACTACAAGATCTTTCATCAGCTCCCTCTTCTTGTAATTGGCCTTGAAACAAGCTTGCCTAGGCCTCTTAGTTCCATCTCCCAATTGCAAATCCAGCTTCTCTTCCACCACCTTCTTTAACCTCCACTGCTTCACTCTCCTCTCCGTTTTACTTTTGCAACTCCGTTAAATCAAACTAGAATTAATCCAAACCATGATTAATCCCTATGGAATCATTTGCGTATATTTTTAACAACGAAAAGTACTTTCAGGTCAGTTATAAGAGTCTGGAGGCTCATAAGTTTGTCAATGGATTCCAAGTTCCCTGCATCTTTTCTTTAACAAGGTTAAGCTTGAGTTATCGACATGTAAAAGTAGTCCGAAATAGATAGCAGCATCTTGGTATTATTGTTGCATTGTATTTTTTTTAGCTTTCAATAGTCCATCCCCGATCTCCGTTGTTAAGTTATGGAGAGGCACGAATTCAGTGGTCTCGGTTCAGTGGTCTCGGTGATGATGATATTGTTCCTATTGAGTGACTTGAATTTCGAGCAGTTTAGTCTGAAGGTGTACAACCACGCTCATGATGGCCATTATCACGGTTGTTCACCCTCCCTACCCCACTCGTGGGCGCTCGGTGTTGTGGCCATCCCCTGTATAGGGCCACAACCGGGTAAATACATTGTGGCCAGCTATGTATAAGGCCCCATGGTTGGGTAGGTAATAAGTTGTCCGTGTTTCAATCATCGTTATGTTTAGGGAAAAGAGTTTGTATTTCCATAGTTAGGGAAAAGTGTCCTCGTTTCAAGCATTTCAGTGTCTACTCGGGTCATTTCCATAAAGTTATTTTTGCATATATGTAGGGGGTAGACAGTCGGCAGAGTTTGGACTGATCCACTGGTACAGGTACGTATCCTACACACCATCGAGGCGGCCCCTACCGCCCAAGTCGATGGTGTGGGTGAGTCTTCTTTTGTAACCCAAATATTTCTTTTATTTAATAAAACCATTTTTTCCTTCAAGGAAGGCGGGGGTCGATTATGGGCATCCGATATGCCCTACGATATCGACTCGTGGCTTGAAGGATTATGTTGTGGCTTAAGAACTGACACGTTGCTTGTTTTATCTTGAGCAGATCTACAGAGAACAAGGCTGACTTGGTCGGGAAGCGTCCTTTTCAAGTGCCGCATGGTATACTTACCGAGAAGATACAGAGAGAACAAGGGCTGACTTGGTCGGGAAATGTCCCTTTCAAGTGCCGCACGACATACTTGTCGAGTGAACGAATGTATGGCCGTGACACGTGGTATCAGAGCAAGGCTTTTGATCCGGGTTAATGTGAATTTAAACTTTGTACGACATTAGATTGTTGGACTCCACACCAAGCGCCCTCGTAAAAAGAGTAGGTTGGGTGAGTCAACAATGTTAAACAAATTGAAGGTTGGTTAGTGCAAGGAGATACCTGACTATTGTTTCAGGCAGGGAGATGCTTGCTTATTATCTTCGCGCAGTGGCGCTCATTCATCTTGGCATAGTGGTGCTCGGTCATGAATTTGTGGCACAGAGGTGCATGAGAGTTTTATAGTGGAGCCAGCGCACAGAGGTGCATGTTGTTAACCACTATAGTGATCGAAGCACGCGCGGTGCTCAATATTTATGTTGCACAAATGTGCCAAATGAGTTGAACCTAGTGGAATCAGTACACAGAGGTGAACTGACGCTAACCAATATGGTTGTTTCAGTGCGGAGGCACTTATTATTTATCACACAGCGGTGCCAACGAGTTTAACATAGAGTCATCAATTCACAGAGGTGATTGACGTTACGCATTATGGTTGTTTGGGTGTAGAGGCACTCAATATGTCTTGGAGTCTTAGCTAGGTTGTCATAATGAAATCAGTACACAAGAGGTGTCTGGCGTTAATCACTATGGTTACTTCAGTATTGAGAAGCTGACTACCTGTAAATCGATGATGCATGCCTGGTAATTATATTGAAATCAGTGCACAGGAGTACCTGTCGTTAACCAAAATGATTATCCTAGCGTGATGTCGCTCGGGAAGTAACCCAATATGGTGCTCATTTATGTTCAGCGCAGAGGCGCTTGTTGTGTTGAAAAGAAGAGTGTTGCTGGTTTTGTGGCACAATAGTGCCTAACTTGATCAATGGGAATCTGACAATTATTTTTCTTTTCTTGGCACAATCGTGCTTGGCTGCGTTTGCAGGATACAGTGGTGCATACTTACTTTTCGAAATGGCTAAAAGTCGAATCAATGGGTTGGTGGATCCTGCTAAATTTGAAGAGCTAGAAGCTGCAGTAGCTGCCATGAGAGCTCATATGGTCACGAGCGATCGTGTTAGGGAAATTGAGGAAGCCCAACGGGAACTGGAGGATGCCATAAAAGAACTCAATAATTAAGCAATAAAAAGCTATGAGTGACCTTAAGAATGAGTTGGCTGAACTCAGATGTCTCATTAACCTAGTCCAATTGGTTGTAGGCAATTCAACTGCAGGTGACAGGGGCCAAAGGGCCAAGATCCCAGATCCCCAACGGTTTGAAGGGAACAGAGATGCCAAAGAACTTGAGAATTTCTTATTTGACATTGAACAATACTTTCGAGTAGTGCATACGACATCAAATGAGGACAAGGTCTCCACAGCCTCGATATATTTGATAGGGGATGCCAAGTTGTGGTGGCGGTCCAAGTTTGATGGCAATATGTGCTCCGTCAAGACTTGGGAGGAGATGAAGAAGGAATTGAAGAATGCATTCCTCCCAGAGAATGTGGAGTATAATGCACGGAAGAAGTTGAGAGATCTCTCACACACAGGGGCAGTACGTGAGTATGTGAGAGAGTTTGCCGCGTTAATGTTAGACATCAAGGATATGGCCGAACATGACAAAATGTTCTACTTTCTAGAAGGACTCAAATTATGGGCGAGAACAGAGGTCCAAAGACAAAAACCGCAAAATGTGGTTGAGGCGATGGCTGCTGCCGAACGACTTAATGATTATAGTGAAGGTTCCACAAAGCATAAAGGTACACCCGTAAGTGGTGATGGCAGTAGTCGGAGCAATGAAAACGGCAACAACGAAGGGAATGGTAATGTCAATGGCAATGGTACTGGTAATGGCATTGGCCATGGTAACGGCAATGCAGTGGGATAGCAAGTTACAAAGTGGCATGAGTAGAGACACATTCAACTTGAGGAAGAGATAGAGGACAAAATAATGATTCCTCTAGGCGAGGGCTACGTTGCTTTCTTTGTCAGGGTCCTCACCGACTGGCAGAATGTCCACAGAGGAGTGCACTATCGGCGCTGAGAACTACTCTAAAAGGTTCGAACCAGGTTGGCCACCAATCAGATGACAAGAGGGATGAGCCAGCTAGAGTAGGTTCTATCCGTTTCTTATATTCGATGCAAACTGAACAAGACAAGACTAAGACAGAACCAATTAGAGGCTTGATGTATGTGAACATAGTTTTGAATGAGAAAGTCACAAAGGCTTTGGTAGACACAGGAGCAACTAACTCCTTCATTTCTCCAGAGGAAGCAGAAAGGTGCAATCTGACTCTGACCAAGGATGTGGGGATAATAAAAGCTGTGAACTCTGCAGCATCAAGTATATGGGGAAGTGTAAGGAATGTGAAGACCAAGATTGGATCATGGAAGGGAAAGATTAGCTACAAAGTAGTCCCTATGGATGACTTTGATGTGGTCATAGGTTTGGACTTCATGATATCTGCGAAAGCCGTTCCAGTCCCCTCGGCGAGTTGTTTGATCTTCCAAGGGGAGCAACCAGGAGTGGCAGAGGCCAAGATTCTTCTAAAGGCTACTGGAAGACGTTGTCAGCAATGCAATTATATAGGGATGGAGTAGATGTTTCCTGGAAGTGTGGAGCTCAAGTATGCCAAGTCGACGAGGACGTCGACAAATTAGGTAGGGGAGAATGTTGTGGCCATCCCCTGTATAGGGCCACAACCGGGTAAATACATCGTGGCCAGCTATGTATAAGGCCTCATGGTTGGGTAGGTAATAAGTTGTCCGCGTTTCAATCATCGTTATGTTTAGGGAAAAGAGTTTGTATTTCCATAGTTAGGGAAGAGTGTCCTCGTTTCAAGCATTTCAGTGTCTACTCGAGTCATTTCTATAAAGTTATTTTCGCATATATGTAGGGGTGGACAATCGGCAGAATTTGGACTGATCCACTGGTACATGTACGTATCCTACACACCATCGAGTCGGCCCCTACCACCCAAGTCGATGGTGGGGGTGGGTCTTCTTTTGTAACCCGAATATTTCTTTTATTTAATAAAACCACTTTTTCCTTCGAGGAAGGTGGGGGTCGACTATGGGCATCCGCTATGCCCTACGGTATCGACTCGTGGCTTGAGGGATTATGTTGTGGCTTAAGAATTGACATGTTACTTGTTTTATCTTGAGCAGATCTACAGAGAACAAGGCTGACTTGGTCGGGAAGCGTCCCTTTCAAGTGCCGCACGGTATACTTACCGAGTGAACGAAGATACACAGAGAACAAGGGCTGACTTGGTTGGGGAACGTCCCTTTCAAGTGCCGCACGGTATACTTACCGAGTGAACGAAGATACACAGAGAACAAGGGCTGACTTGGTTGGGGAACGTCCCTTTCAAGTGCCGCACGACATACTTGTCGAGTGAACGAAGGTATGGCCGTGACACTCGGCGTGAAATCTAACAGTCAAAGAGTCGCTTCGATACCGCTTGTCACGGGGTCATTACCCTCTTTCCAAAAAACATGTCTGATAGAATATACAGCGCCACCATTTATATATCCCAAGATGTCCCTTTTCTTTTCTGATGTAGAATTAATATCCCCTCCTCTTCTCAAGCGCGACGTAAATTTATCTAAATTTATAATCGGACTAAAATACTACTTTGCAATTGAATTGGAATGCTAATAAAATTTTACAGAGTTTAAGATTTAGGATCAAATTTTTTTTTACGTATAATATGTACCTAATTCTTATGCTATTTTATAAATTGAGAAAAAGGGTTTCAATACCAAAAAGATAGAAGCCAGTAATCAATCTTTAACCACAACTGATTTAAAAAGATAAAATCTTGTGTAACAATATATTAATCAACACAAAACGTAACTCCCGTAATAAATAAAAGCTTAAAATTATTGGTCACTTTTTCAGATTTAATAAAATTATACACGTAATCAATCATGAAGAGAAAATTCATAGGTTCACTAATTAAATATCCTCTTCATAGTAAGAACTTTATACGGTAACAGTTAAATCTGCCAATTCAAATTCTACCATTAATTGTTGTAAATATGCTTAACGTCCGCGTAATTTAATTATATCGTCCATAACTAAAATTTCAAACCATAGTTAAGAGACTAATGGCAACTTCCCAACAAAGTAAGAAATGAAAGAAAAAAAATTAAGCAATTTTTTATTGTTATTCCGTTAAAGATTGACAATTTAAAAATGATATCACTAAATGCAACCCTGAACATTACAACCAAAGTCCTAAGCAAAAAGCATGCATGTAGAAGTCAACAATCAACAAACAATTCATGCATGCAGGCAAACCAAGAAAATATCTAATCACACTCCAATCATTTTAGGACCAGGAAACAACTTCCTTTCAGGGATGTTGTTCATAAATGGCTAAAGAAAAGATGGCAGCACAGCCGGTGGAAAACCAAACCTCAAATTTAAGAGTTTGTCACTACCAACCGAAAAGGATTCGGAAAGCACGATCTGAACTGAAAGAACCATATATCAACCACGTTTCCAAACTTAGCAAAAAAAGATCAAGACCCTAGTGCCGGGCAAAAATGGCAATCTGACCCCAAGCACTGCAACTTAGTATGGACAAATGGTAACAAATAGCAGTAGATGCTGATGTGTTTGAGAGAAATGGAACTCTTTCATCAATGCGCCATGAACATATGGTGTGCTCACATTCAATTAGTATGCAGATGCCTTGCTGCGCCCAAAAGCACTCACAATTCTAAAGTTTATAAAACCATGTCCAACTAGCAACATAGAAACCCAATAAAGTATCCATAAAAACCACAAACGGCCCAAGCATCCTGCCAAAAGGTCAACAACATATTAATACCGCACAAACTATTAAGTAAAAAAAGCAGCACAGATAAAGACAACACACAAGAAAATAAATTACCAGCTTGACTCCTGTTTATTTACTAAGATACCGAAAACAGGGCAGCTAAAATGGGCATTACTTCTAACTAAATATTCTACTCCTCGGGTGAGAAAAGGCAAAACCCAATGTATCACTTCCAATCATTCTTCCAAATACCCATGCAAAGACCGAACCGTTTTTCATAACTGGGAAATGAAAAAGTCAATGTTAAGTTGGACAGAACGGCAAGTGCTGTAGATAATGCATGAGTCACAAAAAATGGAGCATTCAGAGAGAAAAAGACCATATTTGAAAGTGCATGTCACGAAAGCACAAAACTCCATCGAACCAAAACATCAAACATAGCATTTTAGGGACACATAATAGTTGTAGATTTGTGCCAAGTTTCACACTTCAAAGGACTGAACTATTTTAATGTTCCACCCAGACAACTATGAGGGGAGCACATCCTGTAACAAAGAAACTTCATGCTTTGCCATAAAGCAGCAACCTGGTTCATCAGCTGCAATCAAAGTAAGCTTCTATCAGTCCATTGATCAGAACAAAATTTAAATTCAAAAGGGGAGAAGGAACATAGTAAGCAAAAAGAAGAATGAAAGCACATGTGCATACCACAAGAAGCCGTCTTATCCAAAATGAGGAGCTCCAGTTCAACGACGATCATAGGGTCCAGAACGGTCACGACTGTATCTATCACCTCCAGACCCCCCACGACTTCCTGCATCCCTGCTGCGGCCACCAAATCGATCTCCATTCCGATCAGGACCGTAACGACTACCACCACCTCCACCATAACGATCACCCCTGCCACCATACCTGCCACCCCTATCTCCATCACTAGGACACTCCCTAGCAAAGTGCCCTGGCTTCCCGCACTTAAAACACTCCCCACCATTCGATCCACGCCCACTGTCATAACCCCGACTACGGTCACGATCACGTCCACGATCACGGCTACGGTCATCGTCATAATCTCTCCCTGACCCTTGCTGAGGCTTAGCTCTATCAACAGTTATATTCCTCCCATCCAAATCCATTCCATTCATTGCTTCAATAGCTTCTGCCATGGCTGCTTTCTCATCGAAAGAGACAAATCCAAATCCACGAGAACGGCCAGAAATCTTGTCGACAGCAACCTGAACCAAATAAAAGTTTTCAGACAAATTTTGTGGAGCAGGCCAAAACAGTAAAACCTAATGCCAAAATGTATTCAAAAAATAATAAAGTTCCATAACAGTTTATCAGGTATAATGATTTAAATAAATAATTCCATTGCAATTATTAGTTTGTTCCATTAAACATATTCCTGTTATCTAAATAATCGCGCCTGTCAGGTTTTGCATTTCCTTCACTCCAAATTGAAGCATAAAAAGACATCCGCGTGTAGAAAGAATAGTTTTCAAAAGGGAGACGGGTAACATAGTCAGAACTCAGAAGCAAAAGGTGGCAGCATAGAAGTGAAAACAAAGACACCAAAAACACCAATAAAGTAATGAAAACCATAACCCTGTGTAAAAGTAAGGACAAAGAAAATAAGTTTTGACCAAGATTCAATTCGATGATGATAATCAGATTCAACGAACTCAAGTTTTAAAAAAATTGAATAACAGAAATGATGTCATGAAGAGAGAGTTTCATGATTCATTGCCTTAGCCTCAATAACATTTCCAAACTTTTCAAAAGCATCCTTTAGGCCCCTATCTGATGTCGACCACGAAAGGTTACCAATAAAACAGCGGTATTCTAAGTCTTCTGCCATACTGTGAGCTGCAATTTTTCAAGCAAAGGAATATCAATACAAAATCATCCAGCAGCATAAGTGTGTGAAACAAACTTGAGATATCTTCTAAATCAGTATGGAGAAATGGGGGAGGAAACATTCTAATGATCAAGCAAAATAATTTCAAAGCATGAAAAGCAAAGATAAAGGTAAATTATGCCTGATAAACTTCTATGACCACAAGGGATCAATTTAGTTGCATACCCAGTATCCTTTATTTGGAAAGATCATAACCCAAAAGATGGAAACACTCTCCACAATTATAAATACCACACCAAACAGTTGAAAGAAATCACTTGAGAGAATTAATAAGGGTCCAAACTCCAAGGTACCAAATTTTTGGTAATAAAAAAAATCAAATGACTGGCTAATGCATATATAAAACCACTTCATTGCATTCATTTAAATAAGTTCAATACAGAAAACATTAGGCACCGCATAGCAGCAAAGAAAAGAAATTATCCCCTTTTTATCATCATTACTGTCATCCTGATTCTTTGTATTATCTCGAGCAAACCCTAATTGCATAGCAATATTGTTGTATACATTCAAATTCAAAGTTTATCCCACTCAGGGTTTTCGGTAAAACCCTAAAAAGTGCGTCTACGATCGAATATAATTCAAGAATTCACTTAAAAATCAGATAATTAAAAAACTCAGAATCAGCCGACGGAGTGAAACACAGCATATAGAAACGGAAAGCGTTATAAAGCAATTCAACAACAGTTCAGATCTGAAGCCAATAAGAAATTAAGTAAAATCTAACAAAAAACGAACAAACAATTATAAGATTGCAGAAAAGATAAAGATCCAATGAAAAACATTAAGGATTGAGAAGATTTGCGTACCAAAGGCGAAGGAAAAGTAAATTTTAAAGGATTTTTTAGGGGCTTTGTTTCGTAGGAACCCTAAATAATAAACCGTTGGGGGAGAGGAAAATAAAGGGATAGTAGGCTGAGGGGACGGGCTCACGGGCATTTCATCCGACCCGACCCGATTGTATTGGTTTTTTATTTTAAAAAACGGTCGGGTCGAGTTTTTACTAAGAGTAAGGTTGAAATCCGGTTTAGGGCATGACTATGAACTAATAGTGTAATTTCTCTTATATTTTTAGTAATATTTTACAATAATGTCATCTCTTTATATTTGTTCACAATTAGATTCTTAAATTAATTTATTTTATAAATAAGTTCTAAAATTATTTTTTTTTCAATTAAGTCCCTCAAACTGAATTCTTTTTATAGATTAAGTCGGGTTCGAGTTAAAGTATATAATTTTTGACTCGGATCAATTTTTTAAAGAATATAATTTGATTCGAATTTAGAATAATTATTTTCGAGTCAACTAAAAACATGACCAACCGTGCCCATCTTCAAACTCTCAATAGTGGAAGCGACACTTCTACGCGATGTTTTTAAGGTTTAACCTTCAAACAAGGTTTCGCTCAACCTTAATATTTTTTTTTAAATGAATTAATAAAATATCAGGTAAAATATCTATTTGGTACCTCACCTATTTTTATATTGTTATTTTGGTTGATTATAAGATAGAGATTAAAAAATATTACGTCAATATTGTTGTTAATTTTTAATGACAATGTACTAAAATAAAAAAGAAAATGTAAGGTCAAGTATTATTTTGTCAAAAATAATAGTTATGTGACCAAAACAGAAACACGAGTATAAGTGAGATATCAAATAAATAGTTTACCTTGAAATATTTGATACCTAAATTTAAAAAAAAAATATTAGATGAATCCGACTCACCGCGTCATCTGTGCTCTCAGCCAATAAGATCCACCATCTCATTTTTTTAGGTGAATCTTCACCTCTTTCTTACATGTAAATAAGGATTGAGTAGTTACTTGGAAGTTACTTTGAGATTGATGGAACTTACTGGCTAGGACCACGAATGACGTGGTGAACCAGATTCATCTAATAATATCTTGTAAATTTCACACTTATTTCTAATTCGATACATGATATTTTTATATTCAATGTGACACCAAATTTAGTGAATGCTACGCATATCATCACAATATATTAAGATTGATATTTTTTTTAACCTATAGAATAAGTAAATTCGTCTTATGCACATTTATAGACTAAACTGCTTGAACTCAAATCATATGGATTAAAAATCTAACAATACTATAGAATAAGTAAATTCGTCTTATGCATATTTATAGACTAAACTGCTTGAACTCAAATCATATGGAAAGAATATGTTACCTTTTACCATTGAGACTACTCTTTGAGATCAATTTTAAATAGATAATTGAAAACAAATCTTCTGTTAATGACTGAATCAAGCTTTTTTTATAATCTATTAATTAATAAGATTGAACTTAATTTTAGTTTATTAATTGATTTGATTAAAACCAAGAAATGGTTTGTGTAAACAGCAAGACACTAAAAATCTGAAACTCCGGCCTAATAAATATCATGTTGGTAAGTATAGTGTTGGTTCAAAAAACAAAACCCATTTAATATCAATGAATGATGAGCTTAGCTACCTAATTTAAAAAAGCAAATAAATTTTATATTTTAAAAAAAGCAAATAAATCTATCCAATACCCTCATTATCTTATCCCAAATTCCTAATTTTATGACAAAAACTGGCTTTTTCATTTATCAAATCACCCAATTCTCATCCTATGATTTTTTTATTATTTATTATCTGAATTTTAATTTGGTTGGTACTTTTTAAAGGTCATAAATTCGATTACATTTAAATGTAATTGTTTTTTATATAAGGATTTTAAAAAATAAATATAGTCAGAGACAGAGTCAGGATGAAACTATAGAGGAACAAGTTGTTTAACACTGAAACTAATGGTGTCCTAAAAAAATTAAAGCATAAAAAATGGGGGCAAGACTTAAGTTTACTAATTTCAAGACTGTTAGGATGATCAATCAATGTGGATGTTGGCCAAGAGGGGGTGAATTGGCAATTTTAAAAGTTTGTAAGCAAATGGAAAAAGATAAGCAATGGGACACAATGATTTATAGTGGTTCAAGCTTCTAACAAGCTCTACGTCCACTACCTTAGCTTCCTACTAAGGATTTTCAACCAATTTCACTATGAAATTCTTCCCCTTTTATAGGCTAAGGAGGCAACCGTTACAAGTTCAAGCTTTCTACCCAAAGCTTTGAACCAAACACTCTTGAATACAAAGAAAGAAATGGCAAATGTACAAAAGCCCTCACAAAGTAAATATTTGTCTAATTTACAAGAACACTCAACCCCAAACTTGAATTAAAGATTACAAAGGATTACACAAGTTGGGTACAAGAATTTGACTTTTTGAGCACAAGGGTTGAATTTTGCTTGAGTACTTGAATGTTGTTCAATGGAGTTTCATTAGTTGTTGCTGCTACATTGGAGACTTGTATTTATACCCTCTTATTAAATTCTAGCCGTTTGGGTGGTTGAAGTCATCAATAGAGCTGTTGGGGACCATCTTTCCCGCTATAAATGCAGTTTGGTGAACAACCGTATCGGTACACGAAGGCCCGTATCGATACCTATTACAACAAAAATATAGTCGTTGTGTATAGACGTATCGATACGCAGGAGGCCGTATCGAAACGGTTATAGTGTAAAATAGGGGCGTATCGAAACGACAAGGGTTGTATCGGTACGAGTTTTGCTCACTGGAATCTTGGATGAAAAAGTGTATCGGTACTCCTAGGGGCGTATCAGTACGGGTTAACCGAAATTTAAAGTTTGAGGATTCCAATAACTGACAAGCAACGGTCGAAAAATTTAATGTAAAGATCTCTGAAGATCTTGACAAACCGTATCGGTACATGGTTAACCGTATTGGTACGTTTTGAAATTTTTTAAATCCAGATTTCAAACTGTATCGAAACATAATGTACCGTATCGGTACGAGTATAAATTTTTTAAACCCAGATTTCAAACCGTATCGAAGTGGGTGAAAGCCGTATTGAAATGCTAAGCTTAAAACGCTTGCCCAGATGAATATCGTATCAAAATGGGTGAGGCCGTATCGAAATGTCTCGTTTAAAATGCAGGCTAAGTCTGAAGGTCGTATCGAAACTGGCTGAGCCGTATCAGTACGCTTTGCAAAAACAAGTTCCAATAGCCAATTTCCGTATCGAAACACCAAGGGGCGTATCGATACGCCTGAGCGTATTTATGTAGTTTGGCTTAAAAACACTTGGAAAATTTTGGGTTTAAGTTTTGGACTTCAAAGATAAATTTTCTTGTCATTTTGTGAGGCTTTTGAGTACTTAAAATTTTATTTTCTTTTTCAATTTAGTCCTTAGATAATTTGTTATATCAAAATCAAGCATAAGTTTTACAATCTCCCCCTTTTTGATATAACAAAACCAAATGGAAATTTTTAAGTATAAAAAAAACTTTGAAAATTTACTCCCCCTTAATTTAAGGCTATATAAAAAAATTACTCTTTAAATCTTCTCCCCTTTTTTGTTAGATCAAAATCAATGCCATAGGTTAAACAATAATAACTCCAAGCAATTTAAATAGGCAACATAAGCATTAAACTTCAAATCATAGTTCAAGCAACATAATTCAATCCAACTCAAATCCTAAAAACATAAACCAAATAAAAAGCAAAGCATAAGAGTTCATAAAAACATAAAATAAATGTGCATAACTTAAATCCTAATATGATATGCTATGAGATGCAAAATGCCTAAGAGTCCATTCATCGTCTCCATTGTCTTTATCCTCATCCTCATCAACATTTGTGGCCGGAGGTCCATGGGATTGACGACATTCACCATGAAAGGCGCTAAAAGTGATGTCCATAGATTTTAGGCAATGTTCAATAGCCGTCACCCTTTCCTCCAAAGATGTGAAGCGAGTGTCGATCACGGCAAATTCGGAGTCCATGATGGTGTGTAAATATGTGAACTTCTCATTGAGGAAAGCCATGAAAGCATCATAATTTGGTTAGGCCACCGGAGCTTGTAGAATATGAGCTTCTTGAGGAGCCACCACCGGATCGGGTTGTACACACCCGAAAGGTCGGTGTTCCGAATCCATTCTCCATTGTAGTAGGTGAATTTTGCACGACAGAGAGAACACTCATCAATTGGATTCGTGAAAGGTTCCAGAAGATCATATAAACAATCAATACCCATCTTATGGAAGATGTAACTCAAAGTTGTGCCATATGTGAATGATGTAACTATGGTGGTATGACGATGTTAGACAAGAAAGACGATCTCGGAGAACATAGTCTGAGCAAGGTTGGGTCACTTCTCCTCACGAAAGCATCGAAGCCAAAAATTATCGACTTGGCGGATGGTAGAGTATTTCTCACTGGATGGACAAAACCACCAAGTGATCATGAGGTGTAATATGCGATTATGGGCATCAAGAACAGTCACCGAACCACTAAGGACATGCCCTAACTCACTCTCATCATCTATTCTCGTATCCTCAAGACCCACAAAATTTGCTAAAATAATTGAATCAATTTGAAATTTCTTACCCATTAAGTAAGATTCAATTGCAATGACCAAAGTTCGTTTTTCGTTGTAAATACACCAAGCGTTGGAATAGAAGATCAAAACAAGATTTCTGTATAAAATCCCATGTATACTTAAAAAACTCATAAATTTCCAATTACGCATTAAATGAAGATATTTGAATTTAAATATTTCGAAGGATAAAAATAGGATTTAAGTAACACGCTCGGGATGAATTATGTAACTTTGGTATTCTTTAAAATTTTCCATGGCGTCTACAAATTGAGGTTCATTAAAACAATTTTGATAAATGTGGGTAAGGTTGGGTCTATTACCAATATGATCGGGTAAAGGACATGGAGGATTTGAACTAGAGGTAATGTCCTTTCGTGCTCGTTTCTTAGGGGCCATAATCTGAAAACAAAATCAAACCAAAAACGATGTATGCATAAATCAATACATTCTATCCAAAAGTAATCCAATAAATAAGGTATTGTTAAAAAATATACAATATAGTTTAAAAACATATGCAAGTATAAAAATAATTTTTGGTAAAAGAAAACTTCAAAAAAAGTGTTAAAAATATACGATATAAATTTATATTCGAATAAAAAAGTTTCAGATTTGAAAAAGTTTTTACAAAAATATTGAAAACTATACTATATAGGTTCTAAATCTATAATTATAGTACAAAATTAGTGTATATATATATATATATATATACGAAAATTGAAAAGAAAAAAGTTAGGGTTTATACCTTGAAGTTGAGATTTAGGATGAATGAAGAGATTTGGATGCACAAACTTGATGATTTTAGCCTGGGTTTGATGTAAAAACTAAAAGCCCTCAAGAGTTTTGAAGATTGGTGTGAGAAAAAAATGAAGGATTGAGAGGATTTTATAGAGGATTTTTGAGTTAGAGTTTTGAAATAAAGTTGGTATTTGAGTTAAAGTGAAAAAGCCCTCATTTAATGCCCTTAAAACTACCCAGTGTGAACGCGTATCGATACGCCAATATGGCGTATCGAACCCAGTACCGAAACGCCTATACAGCCGTTTCGATACGTGACCCGTACCGGTACAGGTAAACCTGTACCGAAATGATTGTAAATGATCCGTATCGATACGCCTGTGCCAGAAATGTCAATTTTGGCTATAGGTTGCTCAAAAATTCTTTTTTTAATCGAATCAAAATGCATGTGAATGATATGAGAACATCATGTATGCATACTCCCCCTAGTAACATGCATATATGTATATAGGAGCCAAATTACAAAAGCAATCAATCAAACAAATTTAAGCGTAATTTTTAAGACCAAAAAAGGCTCTAAGGATCAAGGGAGGTTGGTTAAGCCTAACTCTCTTCTAAGAGACCAAAAACGCTCTTTGTTTAGTGGTTTGGTAAAAATATCCGCTAATTGGTTCAAGGTGTCTACATATTCTAGAACTACATCATTTTTCAAGACATGATCTCTAATAAAATGATGTCTTATTTCTATGTGTTTGGTTCTAGAATGTTGGATGTGATTCTTAGTGAGACAAATAGCACTAGTGTTGTCACATCTAATGGGGATGATGCCTACATCAATTCCATAATCTAAGAGTTGTTGCTTCATCCAAAGGACTTGAGCACAACAACTCCCTACCGATATATATTCTGCCTCGGTGGTAGATAATGCTACACTATTTTTCTTTTTAGAAAACCATGATATGAGCATACTACCTAAAAATTGACATGTACCGGAGGTACTTTTTCTATCTATTTTACAACCCCCATAATCCGCATCCGAGAAGGCATGTAGGTTAAATAAAGACTCTCTAGGATACTAAAGACCTAAACAATGTGTATCTTTAAGGTACCTAAAGATTCTCTTAACGGCTATAAGGTGTGATTCTCTATGACTAGCTTGAAATCTAGCACACAAGCAAACACTAAATATAATGTCGGGTCTACTTGCGGTAAGATAAAGCAAAGATCCAATCATAGAAAGCTTTAAATCTACATACTTACCTTCTTCATCTTTGTCAAGCTTTGTGGAGGAACTCATTGGAGTGGCTTGAGGTTTCACATTCTCCAAGCCAAACTTCTTGAACATATCCTTAATGTACTTAGCTTGATTAATGAAGATGTCGTCCTTTCCGTGTTTAATTTGGAGCCCCAAGAAGAATGAGAGCTCCCCCATCATGCTCATCTCAAACTCACCTTGCATCAACTTAGCAAAATCCTGGTAAAACAATTCATTAGTAGAACCAAAAATTATATCATCAACGTATATTTGAACTACTAAAATGTCTTTGCCAATTCTTTTAATAAAGAGTGTAGTGTCCATATTTCCTTTATTAAAACCTTTTCAATTAAAAAACTTGATAATCTTTCATACCAAGCTCTAGGAGCTTGTTTCAAACCATATAAAGCTTTAGAAAGTTTAAAAACATGGTTTGGTAATTTGGATCTTCAAAACTGGATGGTTGTTCTACATACACTTCTTCATTAATAAAACCATTTAAAAATGCACTTTTTACATCCATTTGAAAGAGCTTAAATTCGTGATAGCATGCAAATGCTAAAAGCATCCTAATAGCTTCCATTCTAGCTACGGGAGCATAGGTTTCATCAAAATCGATTCCCTCTTCTTGAGTGTAACCTTGAACAACAACTCTAGCTTTGTTTCTTACTATGTTACCACTCTCATCTAGTTTGTTTCTATAAACCCATTTAGTTCCTATTGTAGATTTATCACTAGGCCTATCAACTAATGTCCAAACTTGACTCCTCTCAAATTGGTTTAATTCATATCTGTGGCTATTATCCAATAATCATCATTTAATGCTTCTCTAACATTATTAGGCTATATGAATGAGATAAATACTACATTACATGTATTTTTAAGAGAAAGTCTAGTGGTTACCCTTTTGGATGGATCACCTAAAATCTCACCACCTTTGACATAGTTGTACTCTCTTGGGTAGCTCACTTCTTTTTCCTCTAGACTCATATCTTTCAAGGCTTCTAGAGATGGATCTTGTGCATCTTCCTCGTTGGTTGTAACTTATTCACCTTTGATGATTTTCTACCATCATTGGCTTCAAAAATCCCTACATCATCATCATCA
Organism: Hibiscus mutabilis; assembly: GCA_019671005.1. Lineage (NCBI taxonomy): Eukaryota > Viridiplantae > Streptophyta > Magnoliopsida > Malvales > Malvaceae > Hibiscus > Hibiscus mutabilis. The sequence continues at coordinate 38,826,685 of CM033743.1, read as the reverse complement.
CAAGAATCCTTCCTCGGAAGGAGGCATCAAAAATCATATGTATTGACTCTTCAACAACTAAGGTTCTCTTATTAAATACTTGATAGGCTTTAGAGTTTAAAGAATATCCTAAGAAAATAGCTTTATCACTTTTATAGTCAAAATTGCCTAAATTATCCTTTCCATTGTTTAAAACAAAGCATTTACAACCAAATAGATGAAAATAGCTAATGTTAGGCTTTTTGGATTTTAAAATTTCATAAGAAGTTTTCTTCAAAATAGGCCTAATCATTACTCTATTTATGATATAACAAGCCGTATTAGTGGCTTCCGCCCAAAAGTATTTTGGTAAATTATTTTCACGAAGCATGGTTCTAGCCATTTCCTCTAAAGTTCTATGTTTCCTTTCAACAACCTCATTTTGTTGAGGTGTTCTAAGAGTTGAAAAATCGTGGCTAATACCATTTGAGTTACAAAAATCCTCAAAACCTAAATTTTGAAATTCGATTCCATGGTCACTTCGAATGTGAGAAATATTTTGACCAAGGTCATTTTGAGTGATTTTTGAATATGTGATGATTTTTTCTAAAGCCTCATCTTTGGTACTTAAGAATAAAACCCATGTGTATGTAGAGTAATCATCAACTAAAACATATGCATATGATTTTCCACCCAAGCTAATAGTTCTAATAGGACCAAATAGATCCATATGGATCAATTGTAAAACTCTACTAGTTGAAACATCATTAATAGGTTTGAAATAAACTCTTTTATGTTTGCCTTTTGCACAAGCATCACAAATTTTATCATTTGAAAACTTTATTTTAGGAAAACCTCTAACTAGATCTTTTGAAACCAATTTTTCTAAAATACTCATGCTTGCATGCCCTAATTTTCTATGCCATAACCATGAATCATGCCCATCATTTGCAACAAAACATGCATGAGAAATGTGTATGTCATCTAGATGCACTATGTATATGTTTCCTATGCGATGACCAAAAATCACAATTTTATTTGTTTCAATGTTTAAAAGCTTGCAACCATTAGAATCAAAAAGAACATTGAAACCTTTGTCACATAATTGACTAATACTTAAAAGATTGTGTTTTAGACCATTGACATACAAGACATTATCAATGAGAATGTATGAGTGATTACCAATAGAACCAATTCCTTCAATGTGGCCCTTGGAGTTGTCACCGAAAGTTACTACTCCTCCACTCTTTGGCTTTAGTTCCAAGAATCGACTCTTGTCTCCGGTCATGTATCTTGAGCATCCACTATCAAGGTACCATGAGTTTGCAATTGTAGCCTTAGCCTTGAAGCAATGCCCCCTTCAAACATGGAATCAATTTTTGATTTTTGGTACCTAAATCTTTTTGGGTCCATAAAAATTAGTTCTCAAACTCTTGGTTCCCTTAGGAATCCAAGAAGCAATCTCATTAACATTGTTAGAAACAATAACGTTCTTAGGAATCCACACACTTCTAACTTTCTTACCATAATAAGGCCTTGAGTACCCTCTATGTTTGTACCCACCAAAGTTTCTTTTTACATGGTTGGGTTTTGAAGATTGCCCTTTTTCAAAACTTGGTTTCCCAACCTTGTTTAATAAAGCTTTGAGATCATTTACCTCATTGAGGTAATGATCTTTTAACTCGAAAAGAAGGTTATTTAGATTAACATTTTCTTTTTCAAAATATTGTTGATTATCTAGTAAATCATTAACCTTCTCTTCAAGTTCCGAATTAGTCTTGATCAAAGAATCATTTTGATTTTCAAATTAGAAATTATTTTCTTGTTTTTCAAATATATTTCAAAACTAATTCATCGAAAGCCTCTTGCAACTCATTATAATCTTCAAATAGTTATTTATAATCAAGATCATTAGATGAGTTGGAGGTTACCTTAAGATCTTCTTCATAAGCCATGAGACAAAGGTTAGCAACTTCTTGCTCCTCATCACTTGAAGATTCTTCATCGCTCCAAGTGGCTATATGGGCCTTGTGTTTCTTTTTCTTCTAGAAGCCCTTCTTTTTTAGGACAATCGATTTTGATATGTCCCGGCTTCTTGCATTCGTAGCACACAATCGGATCATTCTCTTCTTCTTTGTTCTTGTTCTTGAGACCCCTTTTACGATTGAATTTTCTTCTTCGGTTGGATCTCATGAGCCGAATGAATCGTTTGGCTATCATAGCCAATTCTTCGTCTTCCTTTTCACTCGAATCACTCTCTTATTGTGAAGCTTTGAGAGCGATTCCTATCTTCTTCTTCTTCTTCTTCTCTATTTCCTTCTTCTCGACCTTCATTTCCTCATTCTTTTTTCTTCATCTCTTCCTTTCTTCATTATCTTATGGGTGATAAGAGACCCCATGAGAGCGTCGAGCTTTAGCGTCTTGAGATCCTTTGCTTCTATGATGTCGTTCTTTTACCATCCCAAGACTCAGAAAGTGAGTAGAGTGGTTTTCGAACTAGTTTCTCCTCCGAAATGACTTCTCTTAGACCCTTGATGCCATTTACAATAACGAAGAACCGTTCAAACAATTTGGAGATGTCTTTGTCCGGGTCTATCTTGAAATTCTCGTAGCTTAAATTAAGAAGTCCAATCTTGGTCTCCTTAACTTTATTAGTGCCTTCGTAAGTGATCTCTAGCTTATCCCAAATTTCTTTGGCACTTGAGCATGATGACATCTTAGAGTACTCATCCGGTCCAAGAGAACAAAATAGCGTGTGTATTACTTTGTTGTTGATTTGGATCTTCTTCCGATCTTCATCGGTCATCTCGTACTTGGACTTCGAAACTAACCGATCACCTTCTCTCTTCATCAAGATTGTTGGTCCATCTTCCACTACATCCTATAGGAGGTAGTCATGTGATTTGATGAAGAACTTCATACAGTTTTTCCAATAGGGATAGTTATCCCCATTGAAGTATGAAGGTTTGGTGATGGATTGAGACTCGTATAAGTTGTTACCAGAGGTGGATGTCATGGCTTTGACTGATTGGATCACCTTCTAGGATCGCCTCAACAGTTGTTAGACCTTCGGTTGAGTGTGGCTCTGATACCAATTGTTAGGATGATCAATCAATGTGGATATTGGCCAAGAGGGGGTGAATTGACAATTTTAAAAGTTTAGAAGCTAATGGAAAAAGATAAGCAATGGGACACAATGATTTATAGTGTTCAAGCTTCTAACAAGCTCTACGTCCTCTAGATTAGCTTCCTACTAAGGATTTTCAACCAATTTCACTATGAAATTCTTCCCCTTTTCTAGGCTAAGGAGGCAACCGTTACAAGTTCAAGCTTTCTACCCAAAGCTTTGAACCAAACACTCTTGAATACAAAGAAAGAAATGGAAAATGTACAAAAGCCCTCACAAGGTAAATATTTGCCCAATTTACAAGAACACTCAACCCCAAACTTGAAATAAAGATTACAAAAGATTACACAAGTTGGGTACAAGAATTTGACTTTTTGAGCACAAGGGTTGAATTTTGCTTGAGTACTTGAATGTTGTTCAATGGAGTTTCATTAGTTGTTGCTGCTGCATTGGAGACTTGTATTTATACCCTCTTATTAAATTTTAGACGTTTGGATGGTTGAAGTCATCAATAGAGTTGTTGGGGACCATCTTTCCCGCAATAAATGCAGTATAGTGAACAATCGTATCGGTACACAAAGGTTTGTATCAATACCTGTTACAACAAAAATATAGCCGTTGTGTATAGACATATCGATACGCGGGAGGCCTCATCAAAATGGTTATAATGTAAAATATGGGTATATAAAAATGGCAAGGGCCGTATAGTACGAGTTTTGCTCACTGGAATCTTGGATGAAAAAGTGTATCAGTATGCCTAGGGGCATATCGGTACGGGTTAACCGAAATTTAAAGTTTGAGGGTTTCAATAACTGACAAGCAACAGTAAAAAAATTTAATGTAAAGATCTCTGAAGATCTTGACAAATCGTATCTGTATGTGGTTAACCGTATCGGTACGTTTTGAAATTTCTTAAATCCAGATTTTAAACCGTATTGAAACATAATGTACCGTATCGGTACGAGTATAAATTTTTTAAACCCAAATTTCAAAATGTATCGAAGCGGGTGTGAGCCGTATCGAAATGCTAAGCTTAAAACGCTTGCCTAGATGAATATCGTATCGAAACGGGTGAGGCTGTATCAAAACATCTCGTTTAAAATGTAGGCTAAGTCTGAAGGTCGTATCGAAACTGGCTGAGCAATATCGGTACGCTTTGCAAAAACAAATTCCAGTAGCCAATTTTCGTATCGAAACACCAAGGGGTGTATCGATACGCCTGGGCGTATTTATGTAGTTTGGCTTAAAAACACTTAGAAAATTTTGGGTTTAAGTTTTGGACTTCAAAGATAATTTTTCTTGTCATTCTGTGAGAATTTTGAGTACTTAAAATTTTATTTTCTTTTTCAATTAGTCCTTAGATAATTTGTTATATCAAAATCAAACATAGGTTTTACAAAGACTAATAGGTCTAAAAATTATTAAATCAAAAAATTGAGACCAATATTTAATTTCATTAATTTTGAAGCTGACGAAATTCTAAAAACAATTAAATCATAAAATCGGAGCCTTAATTTTAATGATTACAAAACTATTAAAACCTTAAAATATAGTTGGAACATAAAAAAAATTTGGGGTCATGTCTTTCCCATTTTTTTGTTGCCCTCTCTTGTTCCTCAGGACTTTGCTCTTGTTAATCTGGATTGACCTGCGTCACACACTTAATTTTGGTGGATAAATCTTCTAGCGAAGATTTTTTTGCATACATAAGACCTCGAGCTTGAGACCTATTTAAATGATATGAAGTTGATTATTACTTGAACCAATCACCGTTGGTCATGTCCCTCCCGCCTCTAACGTAGCTTCATCCCTGAAAATAATATATATTTAAGGGCCATTTTCCCCTGTAGTAGTCTTAATTTATCAATTTCGCCCTATGGTATTTTGATTCAATTTGGCCCTTGAAGTAGTCGAATTGCATCACCGTTTAGGGTTTAGGAATACTTTTATGTTTCATAATCACTTTAGATGGTAAAATTTTCAATTAGGATTTAGGATTTGAGATTTAGAAATTAGGGTTGGAGTGTAAATTAAGGGGTAAATAGTGATGCAATTCAACTACTTCAGAGGCCAAATTGATGCAAAAGTACTATAAAGACGGAAACAATAAATTAAAACTACTACAGTGATAAAAGTATCCCTCAAGCCAAAAAATTATGATGTAAAAAACTTTTCTCTATTAACAAATAAACAAATAAATAAAAGGTAAGTTTTACCTTTATTTATTTTTGTAGGTGAAAGTTTCTTAGATTGTTCAATGAATATAATAAAGATGTGATGGTTAAGCCATAAAATTTTGACAATTTCAAAGGATATATAAAGGAAAGGGTCAAAATCAAGAAAAATGAAAAGTTTTGTTTATCTCAATTCCCAAATGAAATTATTGTTTGATTATAATGAAGTTATTCAATTAATTTAATGAATTTAGTTCGATTTAGATTGAGTTTCGAATTTAAGTTTTAATTTGAATAAATTCGAATTATCAATTAATTAGATTTTTATATTTAAAATATTTTTAATATCTAAATTTATAAATTAATTTATCAAATTCATTAAATTGGGAAAAAATTAAGAATCCGTAAACCTGATGGCTTGCAGAGGATGTAAGGAGTCAATGTTAACGGCTCAAAGAGCGGGTCTTTTGCTATATTTCTTTATATTTATATAAAAAATAAATTATAAGTTTAACCATAACATTATATCAAAAAAATTACTTTAATAATTGATGAAGTATAGTCCGATTGACATTATCGTTAATATAATATATAAAATAATATAAAATTAAATAAATTTAAGTGTTTAATATTTTCTAATTTATAAGTAAAAAACATCTAAATAATTAAAAAACGATCAACTTTTTTAGGGTAAATTACTTTAGTGATCACTTAATTTATGTTTTGATTAAAAAATATTCTTTTACTTTTGATTTTACAATTTAAAATACTTTTTTGACTCAGCACGTCAATTTATGTTCTTTGTTCTATTCATATGGTTTCTTATTGTTTTTTTTTTGTCACTTTTTAACTTTATTTTTTATTATTTAAAACTTATTATTATAAAAATATAAAAACAAAAATTGTTTAGAATTTTTAATCAAATAATTTTTAAATATATATTTTATAAAATTTAATTATTTAAAATAATTATGATCATAGATATATTGACATAAGGGTAAAACTTTGATACACAAGCTTGTGTTTTACACAAGCCTATGTATTTACCAAAATCCTAAATTTCTAACTCTAACCCTAAAAAACTAAACCCCGCACTCTAAACCCTAAACCCTAAATTCTAAACACTAATCTTAAATTCTAAACCCTACAACTCAAACCCCTAAACCTTAAACCCTAACCCTTAAAACTAAAAGGCACGTGTAAACTGAAGTCTACACGGCCTATGTATCAAAGTTTTTTCCTTGACATAATCAACAAGATACAACTTTAATGGAACGAAGAGAGTATATTTTTATAAAATATATTTTATAATTTTATATTTATAAAATATAGAGTGACTTAAATGAACAACTTCTTTAACGAGATGATTAAATTGAAAGATTTTTTTTAGAATAATAAGTGTCGTAAAAGCTGAGTCAAGAACTGCAAATAAAAAAGCAATGAAAATTAACATAACAAAGACAATGTCAAATGAAAACTAGATCTATACATTACAAAAGTAATCATCGTAGCATAGATGAGAATCCACACATTAGTAAATTTACACATGGTGAAAATTGAACTTGAGACACTAAAGATTCCAAGATCTTAACCTTTCTATTAAATCAAAGTTTCATAATTAGGGCGAAAAGTAATGCGAACTCTTATAAAGTTATATTAAAAATGTAAGAAAGTAAAATTACAATTTTAGAAAAGTTAAATTAAATCATCAATAAAAATATAAATAAAATATCTAATTATATGATAATTTGAATTTTTTTAGAGGGAATGATTGTACTCGAACATCTCCTCGGTCTATTCTTATTCATCACGTATATGTAATAAATTTTTACTTAGCATTTAAATATGAAATTATAGAACCCAACAAATGGTCTAAGTAAAAAAGAGGATGATGTTCATCCTAGCAAACTTGAATTCGATTAGCTTTGTTTGCAAAGTGTTTGCCTTATCAAAAGATTAAGAAAAAACATGAATAGATACTACATTGTAATTACCGAACCCAACAAATGGTCTAAGTGAAAAAGAGGATGATATTCATCCATGCAGGCTTGGGTTCGATCAGCTTTGTCTGCAAAGTGTTTGCCTTATCAAAAGATTAAGAAAAAATATGAACAGCACTACATTGTAATCACCTTACTTTTTACCTAACATTTATAAATTCATGTTTGTATGATGAGTAGAAAGATATATATATATATATATATATATAATTAGGGTGATTATTCAATCAAATCGAGTAATTTTTTTGAGTCAATCGTGGTGGTCCGGGCTCCGGCGATGATAGTGATCGACGAGACAGTCAACGGTGACAATGACGACAATTTAGGAATTTTGGGTTTTGAGTTAGGGATTTGAGACTATTTTGTAAAAATTTAAAACTATTATTTTTTTAAAAAAATTAAATTTTATTTAAAAATTAATTAAAAATTAAAACATGCCACATGTCCCATTTTAATTGGCTAACGGGTTTTTTTATAGTCAGGCACTTATATGACCGAAATGAAAATTTATGCACTTATTTAGAGCAAAAAATAGTTTAGGCACCAAAAGTGAGTTACATGTATAGTTTGAGCACCTATTTGGCTATTAAGCCAAAAAAAGAAACGAAGAGATCAGTGAGCGATGTAAGGTTATCTAACGGACGTTGCAGAGCCTAAACTACAAAGCTTCGTCAAAACCAAGCCTCACGTCTCTTACCAAAATTCAAATACTAAAAAAATATGGATTATTATTCTATACACTGGCTGTAAAAAATAAAGTTTTCATAAGCGGGGTCATTTAGGGGTTTAAGGTTTTAATTTAGGTTTAGAGGGTAGGGGTATAATTTATAGCGTTTAAAATTTAAAATTTATGGTTAGAATTTAGAGTTTAAGGGTTATGGTTGATGGTTAGATTTTTAGGATTTTAGGTTAAAAATTTAGGTTTTAGATTTAAACTTAAAAATAAACATACTTTTACACTAATAATATATCAAATATTAATCCAAAAAATATTACTATTATTATTGTCAAAAAAATATTATTATTACTTTTAGTTTAATTCTCTAAACTATATAGTTATGTAAAGGGAGAATAGAAAGACTTGTAGACTTTTCATTTAAAAAAGAAGCAAAATCAGAACAACTGCCATTTTCAGGTAATTTTTTACACTGGGTTTTTTAATTTACGGATTTTCGTTGTTGGCTTCTTCTTGGTAGCTGAGAAAAATGAAGTAAATGTTTTTTCCCCTGTCATTTTGCTTGCAAATTGAAAACTAAATCTATAGATTTTGATCAAAAGAAGAAATTCATTTACTGAAGCCCAAAGTTTTGTGGCAATTGGTTTGCTATTTTATTATTATTTATTTGTATATATTTCTATGTGTATTCCCCCATAGGAAGAAAGTTATAGTAGAAGATCTTGATTTCTGTAAGCAAATCAACAATAGAAAAAAGGGAAATTTATATTGAGAAAGAAAACAAGATATTTTGGTTTCTTATGTTTTTATAGCCGCAATTGTTGTTCTAACTTCAAGAGGAATTTTTGCTGCATTTTTCTGTGTTAATAAGGATCTTTTCTTTCGGATAAAAAGTGGGGGATCATCTGGTTTTATGCGTTGACCGTCTCATAACACCTGGAAGTTTGCAATCAATGCAAGAAAACGAGGCCGCCGGTGAAGGCTCATCTCAAGTTGCCGAACCACATGCCTGTGCTGTTGATGTTAAGGAAGTGGAAGAACATGGTTCCTGTGATGAAGATGAACCGCTTCTCCAGACAGTCGAATGCCGAATCTGCCAGGAGGAAGACAACATTAAAAATTTGGAGACACCATGTGCTTGCAGTGGCAGTTTGAAGGTGTTCCTTGTTTCTAAGCGGTTTGAGAAGTAAATTCACTAGAACAGCCTGGTCTGCTCCAATGCATACTAAAACTTCCACTTATCCATCAGATCAGAGTACTATAAAAATATCTTTTTATGTGAGCTATGAACGAGTCCCATCATGATGTGGAGACAGGGTTTGATGGCTTTTTGGTTCGTTTTTAACTACCAGATTACTTCTAAGAACTTTTATTTTAATCGTGATATCGTCTCTTTGGCTTTTCTTCGTATTTTTCTGGTCTAATAGCTTTAGCTGACAAATTCTTATTATCCAGTTTGCTCACAGGAAATGTGTTCAGCATTGGTGCAATGAGAAAGGGGATATTACTTGTGAGTTATGCCATCAGGTAAACCCTCAGATCTGAAAATGGTGCTATCTTCACCAGTTTATCTAGGAGGAAGAAATCTGCTGCTTTATGTGTGCGCATTCCACCCTTGTCAATTTTGAGTATTCATGAAAATAAGCGTCTGGTTTTAGAGGGTACAATTATAATTCATTTCTTTTCTTGATGAATCACTTATTACTTTGTTGATTAACAACAATGGTGTGGATTTTTAATCTGACATGGATGCATATTTTTTCCTTTTACCTAAATGGGAAAAATCCTTTCAATTGTTGCAATTTGCAGATGAGGAAAGACTGAGCTCTAGGTGTATGGTACCTTTATTTTGACTTGTCTCTGTGTTTCATCTGATATCTTCGAATTGGTTATTCTAATCTTTAGGCTAACAACTTAATGTTCAAAATACCTGTTTGCTGTTCCAAGTCCTAGAGTTCATCTTTGAACCCCAAGGGTAAAAATCAGTAATGTCGCTAAAGGATTTTAAGTGTAAGAGCATTAACTTTGATTTTTGAAATATGGATAAACTTTCTGTTTCAAGGGGTTTATTTGAAATCATTTCAGTATTTGAAGCTATATAGTTCAGTTGTTTATTCTACTAAATATTAATAATATTAATTAAAAGTCGCTTTCGGTATCCTGGTACTTCATTGCAAGAATAACAAGCCAGTATCATCCAAAATTTTGTTATCCTATTATATTGTTCACTTGGTCTTTTTCATACAACTTCATCTAACCTAGTTGTTATCGGCTAATTATGTGCTCATTGCCAGCCAATTTTTTTTCTGCCACGTAGGCATCAGTTGTGGAAAAACCGAACTGGACTTGAACCTGGAACTGATGGTTTTTCCGGTCATCCAACTGGGAATTCTTCGAACTGGCTAAGAACCAGTTGAACTGGTAAAAAACCAAAAAACTGTTAAAATCAGTTTCAAACCTTTTTTTGTATGCGATTAGATTTGGACATTTAACCTTTGAATTATTATTTTTTGAAACAACCTTTGAATTTATTCTAAAGGCTTTTCCATTAGTAAACAATATATATTTTTATTAAATATTTCTTATATTTAATATTTATTTAGTGTTAAAATTACTTTGTTAATGCAGCCAACTTGTTGAACAGGTAGCCAGAGGTCTCATTGGTTTGACCTCCGGTCCGGTTTTTAAAACATCAGTAGGCAGTGACTTTATTGAATATTATGGGAAATATTCAAGGTCTACGTGTTTAAATTATTTTTTTCCCTAAGGGTAAAGTGAAATGTATATCAGTGCCACCTTTTGAGCACCAAGTTTTTGAAATCATTATTTGATCTCAAATAATTCGTGTAACAGATACCGAGCTATCTGTATGCTAGAATCTATCATAAGCACCTTGTTTATTGCTATTTTTCTGTGTACATTATGTTCAAGATTGGATGTTGTTGATCTACCTCTTTTTTGTTCTGCATGCCATAGGTTTCAGTTTATGTGCTGGGGACACTGTTGGGTTAAAACAGTTGTTTTGCCTGCTAAAGAATAAGGGCTTATGCATCAGGCTTTTCATAAAACTCTTTATTTTGATGTTGCATGTTTTAAAATGACAGAAGATATCCACAAACATTTAAGCAACAATGCTTTGTTCTCAAGGTTGGATGTCGGCGATCTGCCTCTTCTATTTTCAATACGACCTAAGTTTGGCTTGTGCTTTGTGTTTTGGGGTCTCAAAAATGTGTTTGGCTCCAGCAATTAAAAAACCGGATTGAATTGGCCGATTCAACTGGTTGAACTGGGAACCAGCTGGTCAAATTGTTCAACCATATAGGCTGAACAACAAAACTAGAGAATCGGCTAGAACTGTTACAAAACTGGGAAATGGTAAAACTGGACCATTTTTTAATTGATTTTGGGTTCTTTTAACAAAAAAGCGGACTTCTTCTTTTGGGATTTTTTACCCTTATTTTAGGTCATTAACTCAAAATTTTAATCCATTTTCGCTCAATTTGATTAATTTGTGGAATAATATTAACGATGATTATGAAACTAGTTCACTTTCATCATTTTTTTAGTTTTTAAAATTTTCTGATTCTCTTGTATTTTCCGTAATTGTTTTTTTTATGATTTTGCTTAATTGTTATTAATTTTTGTTTATTTATTTTCGCTCAACTGGTTGAATTGGAATTTGGAGATCCAACCTATTTGACCTCAACTTCGGTTCTTTAGTCCTCGGTTCAAAGTGAACTTTTGCTTATTTGTTGGAATATTCACATGATGACTATGTTTCAGTAACCTTTTCTTTTGGACTTTGAGCATAGTTGTAGGAAAGCAATTTTCTAGCTTTAGAAAAACTAATTAACGCATAAAAATAAAGCAGAATTTAAGTTTCTGCAGAAAAGAAGAAGAAAACAAAATTGATTTTCTGTTATTAAATATTTTCGAAAAATTACATCCCTTTACAGTGAATTTATAGACTCAAGTATTGGACTTTAGTTACAATTAGGAGTCCTAAGTACACAAGACATCTAACTCTATCTTTTAGGAAGTAAACTTTAATTTAAACTACTATTTACATGAGGACTCTAACTTTATCTTTAAACTTTAATTTAAACTACTATTTACATAAGGACTCTAACTCTATCGGATAATCTAACACCCCCCTCAAGTTGGAGAATATACATTGTATAATCCCAACTTGAATAGAAACTTGTCGAAAGAAGCTTTTGGTAGTGCTTTTGTAAGTACATCTGCCACTTGTTCTTCTGTAGGAATATAAGATAAAGAAGCTGTCCCACTAGTAATTTTTTTACGAGATAAAATGCTGTCAATCTCCACATGTTTAGTCCTATCATGGTGGACTGGATTTTGAGCAATTTGTATGGTGGGTGATTATCACAAAAAATCCCAAACTTCTCCTCTTGGTTCACATTTAGCTCCTTCAATAGCTTTAACAACCAAATTCCTTCACACATCCCCAATGCTAAAGCCCTATATTCTCGCTTTCAAGATCGCTTCTAGATACAACTGTTTGTTTCTTACTCATCCAGGTCACTAGATTTCCCCAAACAAAAGAGCAGTAACCACTAGTTGATCTCCTTTATGTCAGTTCGTTTGCCCAACTTGAATCTGAAAAAATCTGAACAATCCTTTCTTGAGTCTTTTTAAATAGCAATCCATGCCCTGATGTCCCTTTCAAGTATCTCAAAATTCTAATTGCAGCTTCCATGTGATCTTCCCTTGGATCAGTCATGTGTTGTGATAATATTAATGGAAAAGCAATGTCTAGTCAGTTAATGACAAATAAATCAATTTTCCCACTAACCTCTCAAATTTACCCTTATCGCCTTTAGGGCTTGTGTCCTCTCTATTGAATTTTAAGCACTGCTTCCATGGGAGTATCAACTAGTTTGCATCCCAACATTTCGCTTCATTAAGTAGATCAAGAACATATTTTTTCTGGTTTATCACTAGACCTTTACTCGACCTAGCAACCTCCATGCCTAGAAAGTATCCGAGCTTTCCTAGGTCTTTTGTTTCAAGCTGTGTATTTAACAACCCTTTCAAGTGACTCATCTCTTCATCATCATCACTGTCCGGAATAATGTCATCCACATATACTATTAAAATAACCCTTTTATTGCTAGAGGTTACCTTAATGAAGAGAGTGTGATCGCCAAGGATTGTTTGTATCCATTTTTAAAATCACCTTGGTGAATCTGTCAAACCAGGCTCTAGGTGATTTGCTTCAAACCATAGATGGATTTATTAAGTCCGCAAACTTTCGATCTCCTTTATCGACTTCAAGCCCGAAGGCACTCTCATGTACACATTTTTTCCAATTTTCCATTAAGAAAGGCATTCTTAATGTCAAGTTGATGAAGCTTCAGTCCTTGTTTTGACCAAGCTTAAGAGAACTCTAATTGTATTTAGTTTAGCTACAGGAGCAAAGGTCTCATTATAATCAATTCCATAGGTTTGAGTAAAACCCTTGGCCACCAACCTTGCTTTATACCTCTGTATCTGCCATCGAGTTGTATTTTATGGAGAACACCCATTTGCATCCATTGGTTTCTTGCCTTGCTTGGAAGATCTGTAATGGTCCAAGTATCATTCTTTTCAAGTGCTTCAATCTCCTCTTTAATGACCCTTCTCCACTTAGAATCTTTTAGAGCCTCCTCAATAGTGTTAGGTATACATTCTTTATCTAAGCAAGCTGTAAAAGCCTTAAATGATGGCATTAGATTACCATAAGCAACATACCTCTGAATGAGGTGTTTTGTACATTGTCTTACCCCTTTCCTTTTAGCAATAGGCGAATAATCAAATTCAATAAATGAGAGGGAATCTCGGCTAGAACATTACCTCCATCATTTTCATTGGCAACTAAATTCAAGTCCAATTCTCTGCAAGTGTCAGATTGCAAAACAGTCTCTGGAATAGTTTTCTGTTTTCTAGTATAAACTTTCAATTGCTTAGGAGGCTGAGGGGTTTGTGAGGAAGGTTTGGGTGAATTCTGAGGAGTAGTAACAATAGGTGAAGGATGGGAAGCTGTAGGTGTAATAATAGGTGAAGAAGTAGAAGGGTTTAAAGGAGTATGAGGTTCAAATAACAAAGGATTATTAGTGGGTAATAACTCTGAAGGTAAAGAAGGATAAACCTGATTGGTAGGAGGCTGAAAAACATCACAATTATCCCCCTGATTTGCAGCCGCAGGGAAATAAGGTTCCTGTTCAAAAAAGGTGAGATCCAAGGAAGTAAAAAATTTCTGAGAAGGAGGATGATAACATTTGTAGCCCTTTTTAAGTGAAAAATACCCGACCAAGACACACTTTAAGGATCTGGGGTCAAGTTTTGACCTAAAGGGAACATAATTTTTCACAAACACAGTGCAACAAAAAACTTTGAAAGGGAGAATAGAGGACAGAGGTTTAAAATTGGGGTAACTCTCAAAAAAACAGCTCTAGGTGTTCTGTATTGCAAAACTTTACTGGGCATTCGATTAATGAGATAGGTTACAGTTAACAAAGCCTCATCCCACAAATACTTAGGAATATTACTAGTGAACATCAAAGACCTAGTTACCTCCAACAAATGCCTATTTTTTCTTTCTGCAACCCCATTTTGTTGTGGTGTATCCACACAAGTGCTAAGTTGAACAATCCCTTTTTTGTTAAAAAATTCCCCCAAGGACTTGGTAAAATATTCACTCCCATTATCAGATTTGAAGATCTGAATTTTACTTCCAAATTGGGTTTCAACCATATTGTAAAATTTCTCAAAAACAGAGGCTACTTCAGATTTATCCCTTAACAAATATGCCCAAGTTGTTCTACTATTATCATCAATAAAAGTGACAAAACCACCTACTACAGTTACATTCTTCACTCGAGAAGGACCCCAAACATCACTATGAATTAATGAAAAAGGTTGGGAAGGTTTGTAGGAAGATGGTAAATAGGATGCTTTTGTCATTTAGCGAGAGGGCATATATGGCATTTAAAAGAACTTGGTTTTCTATTAACAAATAATTCAGGGAATAATTTAGCAAGATAATGAAAATTAGGATGCCCTAACCTAAAATGTCATAACATTATATTATCAATTTGCCCTAAAGAAGTCAAAGAGCAAGAAGTATTTGGTAAGGTAGATGGTTGATTTCAGGAGGACATAGAGACCATTTTGCAAGCTAGCGATTGCCAAGCATCTTTCTCGAATTCATTGCTCGCAAAAAACAACAGATTGATGGCTGTAATGAACACTTCAAATTCTTGGAGAGTTTACTAACAGAGAGGAGATTGCAAAGCGAGATTAGGCACAAACAAAACATCTTCAAGCAACAAATTATCCTTAATGAGGACCGAGCCACTTCCTTTGATAGGAGAGAGAGCCATCATTTGTTTTAATAGAACTTGTAGAAGATGAATCGAAAAATTAAGGAATAATTCCTGTTACCAGTCATGTGATCGGATGCTCCAAAGTCGATGATCCATCTTTGATGCACCTTTGGTAGAAAAAAAGTGCGATAGGAGAACAAGTATTTCGTATGCTTGTATCCTCCACTAGGGCTAAATCTACTTCACAGGTTACTGTCGAACTGAAATTTTTGAAAAAAACTCCAATCCAGCAGCCTGCTCTGCTATGGACAACATCTCAAAGGTTGTCGAAGAAGATCCCATTAAGAATTATAACTAGGATCGATGTTAGACTGATACCATGTAGGAAAGCAATTTTCTAGCTTTAGAAAAACTAATTAACGCATAAAAATAAAGTAGAATTTAAGTTTCTGCAGAAAAGAAGAAGAAAACAGAATTGATTTTCTGTTATTGAATATTTTCAAAAAATTACATCCCTTTACAGTGAATTTATAGACTCAAGTATTGGACTTTAGTTACATTTAGGAGTCCTAAGTACACAAGACATCTAACTCTATCTTTTAGGAAGTAAACTTTAATTTAAACTACTATTTACATGAGGACTCTAACTTTATCTTTAAACTTTAATTTAAACTACTATTTACATAAGGACTCTAACTCTATAGGATAATCTAACAATAGTTACCAAATGTTTTCCAGTAACTGAAATAGGTTTAGTTAGAAGTTGAATGCTTGAATTATTGGGCCAATTTTCTAACTTCTCATGCGGAATTATTTCATTTGCAGCCATACCAATCGGGATATACTGCACCACCACCTCCCCCGCAGTTGGAGGATGCTACAATTGATATCAGGCAAGTGTCACCAGTGTGCCCTTATGTTTCGCAAGATAGATACGTAGAGATCAGTGTCACTCTAACTTGCTCTCCTCTTTATTTCTCGACTTTTGTTGTCAATGTTGGTCTCATGAACCACAGTTGAAACTTTGATGTTTCGAATTGTCTTCTGTTGACCATGGTTGCTATTGTTTCTCATCTCCTTTGACGACTTATTTTCCTATTTTTATATTTATACAGTGAGGGTTGGACACTCTCCGGTGCTCCTTTGGATTTGCGCGACCCTTGAATTTTAGCAATGGCAGCTGCAGAACGCCATCTTTTGGAGGCAGATTATGATGAATATGCTGATACCAATGCTAGTGGAGCTGCATTTTGCCGCTCTGCTGTCCTAATTGTATGGGTTCATTCACTTGTTAGCATATTTTAATAAAAAATAAAAAACTCGACGGCTCTGCTGCAGAATCACACTTTTGGTTCTCAGTTTGATGAAATCTATATTACTCCAATTTGGATGCGTGTCCGATACGTCAACATGTCTGATACATGATTGCTCACCTTTTTCTTTTCCCTATTTTTCTTTGGATCTAGAGGGTGTTTGGAGGATCATATCTCCATACCTATATCCAAATACTTGGAGGACAAGAAAAAATGAAAAGTTGAATATAAGATGAAATGTTTTTCCTGTTTGTTACATTCCGTACTTGCTACCTTGTCTATAATTGGAACTTATGTTAAGTTTTACTAAGATTTTATTCTGTTTATTTGCAGCTAATGACTCTTCTACTCTTGAGGCATGCTTTGTACCTAACCAATGGAGACGGGGATGATGATGATGATGCATATACGTATTTCTCCGTAAGCATGGCATGGATTTTCATTAATATTTTATCAATTTTAGTTCTTATCATTTTTAATTCAATCTTTTTACGTTAAGCAGCTTTTCCTGCTTCGTGCTGCCGGCTTTCTCCTCCCATGTTACATTATGGCCTGGGCCATCAGCATATTGCAGCGCCGAAGGCAGAGACAGGTAACGGCTTTTGCTTTCTTGAAAACAAGAGTTCGATCTATATCACATGATTAGAGTTGAGCAACAAAATGGAGAAAATGAAAAACTGATTCGAATCTTATTGTTCATCTCAGTTTCGGTTCATTTTTTTCATTAAATTCGGATCGGTTTCGGTTCTAATATCAACTACGTGTATTCGATTCGGTTCGACTTTCAGTTCACAAGTTAAAAAACTTGAAATTATTTTAACCTTACCAATTTTTTGTTTAGTTTATAATTTTTATAATATAAAATTAATTTATTTTATGTTTAAATTAGTATAATAACTTAAACTACTATACAATAAGTTATTAAGAATTAAACAAAATGATTATCCAAACTGATGAAATTCTCGGTTCTGTTTTCCAAAAACCAAAATACCACACATTAACCATAAATGTTTTCCAAAACCAATGCATACATAACCATTATCACCCGTAAGAACAGTGAAAATGTAGATTTTGTCTGCCTTTTCCAGATGTGCCCATCTCCGCATGCTCAATAACGTATGACACATATATGGACAAGATACATATTGCCTCAAAAGTATTTGGTTGTAGGTAATTTTATTGATTAGAAGCCATAGTTGAATCAAGAACTTCGAACCTTCTTATTTATGATAATCCTCTGTCACTTTGTACCAGTTGTTGTGTCCATGTAGTTTTGATAACAAAATCTAAACCGACTTCTTCCGTTGTTGCTCGTACAAGTTGTTTTTACACTATATATCTCTTAGTTTCTTTTGGTGATAAACGTATTTTGATGCATCGAAACAGGAAGCAGCGGCACTTGCAGCAACTGAAGTTGCATTCATGATACAGGCAGGGCAACGCCAGGGCGTACAAGTCACTATAGCGCCAGGACCTTCTGCAACTCCTCATCACGAGCCACTTCAATAAGGCGACTGTCTGTTTCTCCGGTGAAAAGGCAGTTTATCATGTTGTACTTGTAATTGTTTTGTTATTCAGACAACCTTGAAGATCTCTCTGATTTCAGTGTTTGTACATAAATCTTTGAAACTCATTGCTTCATTTTCACTGCACGAGAAGCTCGTTGGATTGCTGAAGTTGTCATGGAAATATGATTCCGAACTTTCTCCGACATCCTTGTCTATCGGTTCGTGTTGAACTTATTAGTTCTTTTCACAGTGCAAGAGACCTCTTTCCTTAATGTATCATGTTTGTGGAGATGAATGGAGCAGTTGATTGCTCTTCTTAACATCATTTGCTGGTTTGCCTTTTGAGGGTATTTACTGTAAACTAAGCCATTGTTGTATTTGTTCATTATCTTCCTAGCTGCCACTATGCGACTATCCTCTTGGTTTGATCTCTAGTTATTAAAATCTTTGCTGGAACTTATGTTACTCCGAACTAAGGGCGGGAATTGGGTGGAGAATATCTGAAAATCGTGGGGATTCAAACTGATGGGATGGAGAATAACTGAAACTTTCATCCACGGAGATGGGGAGGGGAAAAGTTTTATCATCGAAACTCAAATGGGGATGGGGCGGGGATTGTTACATCCGAACCGGGATAATCGAACTGTAACCGTATAAATAATTGTAGGGATTAAAAATATATAATGAACTTTCATTTATCTGTATACCTACCTATTTTATTATCAATATTCCAATTCATCAATATATTTATGTCTTTTCTTTAAATCTTATTAAGTTTGGATGACCTATTTAGTAATTTACCATTTTTTGATAATTAAGAGTATATAATCTATTTATCTCTCTAATTTTGTCGTTTATATTAAGCAAAAATCTTGTTCCCTTCAACCTTATGTTTAAGTCTATTGAGTATATGACTTGTAAATTGAAATCGACCATATATTTTGGTTAGTAAAATAGTAAATTTTGATTAACTTTTTGGGATAGAAATTCTCTGAAACTCGTGGAGATCTGATGAGTATGAGGATAGAGATGAACAAAATTACTGAAGCATATAATGAGAATTGCTCAAAATCGAACCCGCAAATATTAAGAACGAAATAAAAAATACAAAACTGTTTCGCACGACCGATTCTCACCCCTACTCCGGACTTGGGTAGAATTGTTGTACGACATGGATATTTATCCGGTAGGTTTCTTTATTTATTTTTAGAATTTCATATATTTATAGGATTTTACTTTTATATTGATATATGAATTTAACTTTGAATTCAAATTATTTTTATTTCCAACTTATAAGTAGAATAGGGTTAGGATCCATTATTTATATATATGATTGAGATAATAATTTTAATATAACAATTTAAGTAAAAATATTTTGGACTAATTCAAACACTGTAAAAATAATTCAAAGTACATTTTAATTTAAAAATATGTTCAAAGTGGTTCTTAATGATTCTATATGTTTTTTTACTTAATCAAATACTTTTAAAATACCTTTAAGGTCAAAAAATAGCTTTCATTGTTGGTACCGGGACTGGTACCTAGTCCCGGTACCGATACACAAAGTTTTTCAAAATGCCAGTGAAGAGTTTTGGTGCAGGTACGCTCAGTCGGTATATGTATGCCCAGTCAGTACCAGTATACCAAGTCGAGTACAAGTACTCTAAGTCGAGTACACGTACACCCAGTCAGTACGGGTATGCCTTGAAATTTTGCAATGACTCTTTCAATATCGATATGCCAAGTCGAGTATCGGTACTGACGTTGCATAAGTACATTTATGGCTGGTTTTTCACCTCTAACGAGTCCAAACAACCCCCAACCGCTAGTAACGGTCATGGACTCATTAGAGGACATAAAAGGGGTCTTCAAGCAGCTATGAAACAAAAAAAAAATCAACAACATTCTTTGTATAGAGAAATCATTTTGTGCTTAATTTTGTTATATTCTTTGTAGAAAACACTTGTGAGCAAAATTATCAATATTGCTCAAGTGTTAAGGATTTTGGGTGAGTGCTTAAGAGTGCAAACTATTTGACTTTGAGAGGTTTTTTCTTTATTTGTTAAATTGTATTTTCTCTTGGAAGAGAGTGTCTCAAAGTTTTGGGGTATGAGTTTTGAGGGTTTGTAAAGGTTACTTTCGATCCTTAAAAAAGACAAATTAGTGAATTTGTGGAAAATCCTTAGTGAAGAGCTAAGGTAGCAGATGTAGACTTAGTTGAGAAGTCGAACCACTATAAATCCTTGTGCAAATTTTTAATTTCCAATTGCTTTCACCACTTTCATTGCAAAGTCAATTCACCCCCTCTTGACGATTCGGTTGAAGATATTCGAGCCCAACATAGATAGATAGATAGATAGATAGATAGATAGATAGGTTGGCAGGTAGGTAGGTAGGTAGGTAGGTAGGTAGGTAGGTAGATAGATAGATAGATAGATAGATAGATAGATAGATAGATAAATAGATAGATAGATATTTCATGCATATACGGTGGAAACGTTTTGTTTTCACAAGCACCCTAGTTTTAGGGTTTAAGAATTTAGTTTAGGGTTTATGGGTTTAGGTTTAAGAGTTTTGAATTTAGGGATTGTGGTCAAATTTATCGATTAGAGGTTAGTGTTTAGGTTTAGGGTAAATGTTAGGGATTTAGGTTTTAACCTTGAAACACTACATTTTAACCATAAATCTTAAATTCTAATCACAATCTCTAAATTCTAACCCCTAAACTAGATCTATATATTTATATGAGTTATATTTTGATACACAAGTTATGCAAAATAAATTTACACAACCATTCCTATTTAAACTATAAAATCTACAACCTAAATTCTTAAATCTTAAACTATAAACCCTAAATTCTAAATTATAAACTCTATACTAAAACCCTAAATCCTAAAATTGACAAGATTGTGTATCAAAGTATTTTTTGTAAAACCTATGTTTGATTTTGATATAACAAAGTGTTTGAGGACTAAATTGTAAAAGGAAATAAATTTTTAAGTACTCAAAAGTCTCACTAAATGACAAGGAAAAGTTTTCTAAAGTTAAAGACTTAAACCCAAAAATTTTCTAAGTGTTTTCAAGCCAAAATACACAAATACGCCCAGGCGTATCGATACACTCTTTGGTGTTTTGATACGAAAATTGGCTACTGGAATTTGGTTTTGCAAAGCGTACCGATACGGCTTAGCCCGTTTCGATACGACCTTCATCTTAGCCTGCATTTTAAACGATGCGTGTCGATACGGTCTCACCCGTTTCGATACAAAATTCATCTGGGCAAATGTTTTATGCGCACGTTTCAATACGGCCTTGTCCGTTTCGATACCATTTGAAATCTGGGTTTAAGAAATTTTTATCTGTACCGATACAGTCCCAGACGTTTCGATACGGTTTGCATTAAATATTTTTGACCGTTGCCTTGTCAGTTATTGGAATCAATGAACTTTTAATTTTTTCGTTACCCGTACCGATACGCCTCTAGGCGTACCGATGCAATTTTTCATCTCGGATTCCAGCGAGCAAAACTTGTACCGATACGGCCTTGTTATTTCGATATGCCCCTATTTTTACACTATGATTGTTTCGATACGGCCTTCCGCGTATCGATACGCCTATACACAACGGCTATATTTTTCTTGTAACAGGTATCGATACGAGCATACGTGTACCGATACAGATGGTTGGCAGACAACATTTATTGCAAGAAAGAAGCCCTCCAACGGCTAATTCAATACTCCATCCACCCAAACGGCTAGAAATCAATGAGAGGGTATAAATACAAGACTCCAAAGTTGCTGCAATAACTAATGAACCTACTTTGATCAACACTGAAGCAATCAAGCAAATTCCAACCCTTAGAGCTTTTATTGTCAAATCCTTGTACACCCAACTTGTGTAATCCCTTTGTACATCTTTGTTTCAAATTTTGGGTTGAGAGAAATCTTTATTAGGCAAAATTTGTATCTTGTGAGGATATTTCATTTGCCAAACTTTTTTCTTGTAATAGAGTGATTCTTGATCAAGTTTTGGGTAGAAAGCTTTGATCGGTTGTAACGGTTGCCTCCTTAGCCTAGAAAAGGGGAAGAATTTCATAGTGAAATTGGTTGAAAATCCTTAGTAGGAAGCTAAGGTAGTGGATGTAGAGCTTGTTAGAAGCTTGAACCACTATAAATCATTGTGTCCCTTTTGTCTATCTTTTTCAACTTGCTTCCAAAACTTTAAAATTGCCAATTCACCCTCTCTTGGCCACCATCTACATTGATTGATCATCCTAACAATTGGTATCAGAGCCACACTCAACCGAAGGTCTAACAACCGTTGAGGCGATCCTAGAAGGTGATTCAATCAATCAAAGTCAAAGCCATGACATCCACCTCTGACAACAACTTGTACGAGTCTCAATCCATCACCAAACCTCCATACTTCAATGGGGATAACTATCCCTATTGGAAAAAACGTATGAAGTTTTTCATCAAATCCCATGGCTACCTCCTATGGGATGTAGTGGAAGATGGATCAACAATTCCAATGAAGAGAGAAGGTGATTGGTTACTACCGAAATCCAAGCACGAGATGACCGATGAAGATCGGAAGAAGCTCCAAATCAACGACAAATCAATGCACATGCTATTTTGCTCACTTGGACCGGATGAGTACTCCAAGATGTCATCTTGCTCAAGTGCCAAGGAAATTTAGGATAAGCTAGAGATCACATATGAAGGAACCAATGAAGTTAAGGAGACTAAGATTGGGCTTCTTAATTTGAGCTACGAAAATTTCAAGATGGAGCCGGATGAAGACATCTCCAAAATGTTCGAACGGTTTTCCGTTATTGTAAATGGCCTAAAAGGTCTTGGAGAAGTCATTTCGGAGGTGTCGCGGCCATTTTTGAAAATCGGGACGTGTGAAAAATAGTCTGACTATCGGTCTTTTTAGAAAATTAGGGTTTTTAGCCATTTTTAATTTTATCTTGAAAATTTAGGGTTTTTCGTATTAAATCGGATTTTCCTTTATTTATCCTTTAAAAAAACATTTGTAGTCACCACTGATCATTTCGAGGTAGACTGGACACTGGAAAAACCAAACAAGAGATTATGTCTTAAAAATTGGGTTCGGGAGTCGGTTACGTGTAGGGAAGGGTTAGCACCCCTACGAATGCCGTTATCGGTACCTTTACTTTTATGTGGCATTTTGGTATTTCGAATAATTATTTGAATTTAATTTATCCCATAATTATTAACTGAATTTAAATTCCGAATGCATATATCCTTTTATAAGGAAATTCATTTTGTTCGAATACGAGATTAAAAGCACCTCGTTAGGTGGCACCCCTATTCGTATTTAAAAATGAATTTCCAACATAAAAGGTTTTTAATGAATGATATTTTATTGTCTTGTCAATTTTAAGTATTAATCTTAAACAGGCTCTAATTAATAATTATTTAAATCTATGAATATTAATTAATTTAACAGCTTTTATGAGAAAATGCCAATTTCTTGAACATCTTTCATATATTTAAAGCCCTTAAATTAATCATATTCCTAATTAATAACCCTTCTAGTTAATTAAAGTTCTAATCCTATTTAAGGCTCTAACAATTTATTATCTCAATATTATAAGTGAAAATGTATATCGAATATACACCTTTATGACCAAGGCTGAGATAACACCCCATTGTAAACAATGGAACACCATCCAAATTTGAACGTCAAAGATTCTATTCGATATACATTTAATTAACTACAATGTATTTAATTATTTGTTCAATTTTAATTAAAGGCTAAATTAATATTCAATTTTATTTGTAGTGTATATTAAATATAATTATAACATTCATGTTGATATAACACCCCATTGTAAACAATTGAACATCATCCAAATTAGAATTTTAAAATTATATTTGATATGCACTTAATTACTACAATTATCTTCCCTATTTAATTATTAAAATCCTAATTAAAGAACCTAGGGAAAGACCCTAATTAATTAATTAAGCTAAAGTATTTGAATTATCTAAACAAAATATTATATGCTATCTTTAAAACATGCAAGCAAACAAATAATTTAAAACAATTAAATTAAACATAACAATTAAAATAATAATTAAATTACAACAAATTAAAACATGAACTGATTTTATTAATATGGGGACTAAAATGAAGAAATTACAAAATTCTAGCCCAATTACAAAACCCATAGGTGACCCAATTGAAGAGATTCCGAACTAAGGGGAACAATTAAGGGAAACGGGGAGTAAAACGAACTAATTACCAAATCTAGAGGAAAAATGAATAAAATCTAAAAGATGGGACCTTGCATTCCAATTAACCCCCATACACGTTAAAAATGCGCGGGTCCAAGACCCGACCCGGCTCTCAGTGCGCGGATTCCCATCCTAAACGCCGTCGTTTCGGACAGGCTTTATAAAGCCTTTTTTCCAATTTTGCCTCATTTCTGATATAAATTCCTCTCACCTCCCTCTCTCTCTACACCAAATCCTTTGTCCATAAACACCTAAAAACCCAGAACTCATCCCCAAAGTCGATCAAAAAACCCAAGTTTTGGATGGTGTTCTTCATATGAAGAACACCATATACTCCGGCATCATTCCGCCGCATGTGCCACCGCTCAATTTTGAGCCGCCGTCCACCGGTGGCCAGCAGCCGTTAGCCGGCCACCTAGCTCAAACTCCAGCCACCGCTTCCTTCTAACCGGCCGCCGTGAGACGATTTCTGGCCGCCGGTCGAAACCCTAAATTTTTCCCCAAATTCAATTTTTGAACCTAAAAACACTAAATTTAACCCTAATCCAATAAGATTCCCGACTTCACCAACCTAGATCTAACTACCCGAAACCATCTCACTTTTCGACTCCGCCTTGCCTCTAAACTCACCGGCGGCTAGCTAGAATTTCTAGTCACTATACACTTTACTTTCACCACTATTTTCTATATGTATGTATAAACTAATATTTGCACATGTTTAGCAGATGAAGAAAATGAACAGAACGTACCTTCACAGTGGCAAAATTTCCTCTGACATCGTTTGCATTTTAGTGGTGGTTCGAGCTCCCAAAGGCAGCGACAATCGAACTCCCAGTGATTCTACAATTCTTTAACGGCAAAATCACACTGTCAGCCATCTTCTCGGTGTCTCTTGAACTCCGGCAGTGGTTGAGTTTCGGTGACCGCTCGAATTCCCGGTCAATTTAGCTTCCCGAGGTAGCACACTCTCTCTCCTTAGTAATTATTATTATTACTTATTATTATTATTTAATAACTGCCATTATTGAAGTCTAACCTTTTCTCTTTCTTCATATTTATAGGTGGGTAGACCGCTGACGTCAGCCATGCTAGCTGGGAATGACAAAACACACAATCCGTGTGAAATGGGTCTAGACTAATAGAGAACGGACATGTGGCAGTTTTAGGGCGGGAAAATAGGTTTAGCTGGGTTTTGTGTTTCCTTGGTGGGTTATAACTGAAAATGGGCAGGAAAGACAATGTATATGGGCCTTTGTAACTGTAAATGGGTTTTATGAATTTGTACTTGGACTTTGGGTTTTTTACGAATGTAATTGGACATTTAAAAGGATTTTTGGACTATTATTTGGGATATTTATTTATTTATTCAATATGTATTTATTTATCTATTACTATTTATTTATTTGGCCTTATTTACATATATATTCGAACCCCCGGTCAAAATATGGGTATGACAGCTGTCACTCTTTGCTCATTGCTATGGAACAAGAAGTGGACAAATACTGAAAAGACATGAATTTTGTTTGGTGTAGCTGTAGCGATGCCCCTCTCGCTAAAAAAATGTGTTTTCGAAGTGTTTGTGGTTTTTTTGTATAAAAATGTTTATTCCGTGGGGTTTTTGAAAAACTGCGTTTTATTTAGAAATTGGAGTCGCCACCGGCCATTTAGGTAGGTCGGACACCATAAAACTAGAGATTTGAAAACTGTTGGGTTCGGGAGTCGGTTACAGATGGGGAAGGATTAGCACCCCCACACCGCCCAAAATTGGTACTTTAATAGTTATCGCTTTATTAATATTAGACTTTCCGGTTTAAAGTGGCGATTAATTTAAAATTTGGTTATAAGTGCGAGTAGATTTTAAAAGCCCCGTTATCCGAGAGTAAATGCCAACCACCATCACTACGCCTGATACTGGCCACGTTTACGATCGGATAAAAGGGCACCGCATTGACAATTTATTTATATATATATATATATCTTATGCAATCTTAGCAAACAATTTTAAAACATACAAGGAACATCACAAATTTAAGCAATACTAATAAAATATGTGAGCAGGAAAAAAGAATAAAGCTTTTAAATATGAAAAAAAATCTATCATGCTTAAACATATTAGAGTAATCCACAACTATATCACATACATGACATGGATAATGTACAATATTAAACTAACGGACTAAGGCAACAAACCTAGACATGATACTAGAATCAAAAGCATCAAATAAAAACTAAAACCTAGACACCATAATTTTACACGAAACTAAATCAAACAAACACATAAATAACAAACTCATATACATAAAAATATGGCATAAGTATAACATGATAACCAAACTAAAACGCAATATTTAAACGAACATATATGCATCATACAGTTGGACAAATTAAAACATAAAAACAACTCCTCCAAAAACAAAAATAAAGATGATATAAAAACCTATATTAAGGTGATGAACAAAATAAATATGACATAAAACCATAAAATAACAAAAACAAGAGACATAATTGATTACAATAGAGGACTAAAATGTAATAAAATGAAATAGAAATGACAGAAATTGGAGCAATAAAGACATGATTTAGGGACGAAATTATAAACCAGACGAGACTTAAAGGGACTAAACATGTAATTGGACCAAGGGGCGAGCTCAGAGTGAAAATTTCAACAACGCGGTAGGACTGGGGAGGTAATTTCACCATTTAAAATCTGAATTTGGTTTATTTGAGGACCAAATTGAAATATTCTCAAAAAAGAGGGGGACTGGGGTTGCAAATATCCCATGCGGCGAGACAGAAATAAAAATCTCAAGAACGCGGGGGGATTTATGTCGTTATTTACCATTTTTTATTTCCCCCTCTATAAAACCGATATCCGGCCCCCTCTCCCATTCTTTTCTCATTTTTAGCTAAAGAAAGAGAGATCTCATGCTCTATGTTTTTCCAGGAAACAATCCCCCCCAAAATATAAAACCCTTCAACGCCGCCGTGCTCATGCGGTCTCAGGCGAGGCTCGGCCTTAACAGACGCCTCGAGCCTTCCCAGACTAGCACCTCAGGCCACCCAGACCACTCATTTGAACCAAAAAACCCCTCTGAACACATTCCCCTTTTACCCGAAACCTTCGTTTTAAAACCAAGATAAACCCTCACTGAAACGGCTTACCCCCGAGGGTTCATCGTCGGCAAGATTTGAACTGACTCAGGTAAAGAATTTTTTCTTTTTATTTTTCTGCTATATCGCTCTTGATTTACGCATGCATGAGAAAAGAAAAAGATGATTACCCTGAAAATTTTTGTTTGTATTTATGGAAAGACTGATACAATTGGTTACTTGATAATCTTTTGTTCTTACAACCTTTCATACATATATCCTACTCTGATCGTTTTGGAAGAAAGTACTATAAAAATACATATATATTTTTTGGATTTGAAATGATACTGACATAGCCTTTGTTTCTTGTATTTTCTGATGCATCTGAGTACGGTGGTTGGGGCTGGTGGTGCGGCAGAGGCATGGTGGAAGTGATCTCTTGGCAGATGTATCCCTGGCCGTTGGATCAGATCTGATCCAATGGCTAGGATTGCTCGAAGATCAGAGGGCTGAGATGAGACCTCAGAAATGATATAGCGGTCCGGGATCGCGCCACATGGCCTTTAGAAGATGGTCGGCCTTGCACGTGTCTCACACGCGCGAGTGGAGAATCCAACAGCCCGCGCATGGACTTCGCGCAGTAGATGAGGGGTCTTCATGCTTCAACCATGGCCTTTGGATCCAGATCTGATCCAGCGGCCCTCGTGCAGCTGCACAAGATAAAGGGAGGGCATCAGGGTTCCATTATCTGATGTGGGTTAGGGTTTTATAGGATGTGGGCTGGCCGGTTCGGGCCTGGTGTAAGATTTTTGGGTTTTAATATTTGTACATGGATTGGATATCTAATTAATTTTTTTGGGTTTTAATACTTTATATGTTTATAATAATAATAACACTAATAATAATAATAATACGTATATATATACATACATACAAGCGTACACGTACATGGACACACATAAGTATATAGCATACACATACATACTTACGTACACATACATATAATTATGACAAAATACATTCGCACATGACCACACATAATAATAATACATACAATTCATGTAATACTCATTCGTATACATAATAATAAGGACTTTAATAATACACACATGCAAACATATATGCACATAATAATTATTAATGCATACATACATCACACACACTTTGCGTACATTAATCATAGGTACAATATATTACGTATACATGCAACATTGATATGTAAATTATTAAACTAACGTAAATTAACACGATGTTTATACACCGGATAAAAATGGGTGATTACAGTTACCCATCTTTGCTTGTTCTTGTAGAACATGAACAAAGCAAAGATCATAAGCACCCATTTTTATCTGACTTCCCTGTCTGTGGCTTTGGAATCGCGTGTTCTTCTGGAACTCCCTACTTTTCCTCAGCTGAATCTTCAGGCTCGTAAGTCCTTCCTACATAGAACTTCTTCACCTTCCGATCCTAGAACTACAAGTCCCTCCTATATAGAACCTTTCGTTCTGGAGTCTTGAGTTACGAGTCCAGCCTATATAGAACTCTTCACTCTGAGATGGTGGAGCTCGGAGTCCTTCCTATATGGAACTCTTCGCCTCCAATGCGGATTTTTCCTATATAAAATCTTCTGCGTCACAGATGGATTCTTCCAACGGGGAGTTCCTCCTACATAGAATTGCCAGTCTTCAAACCCTAGAGCCGACAGTCCTTCCTATATAGAACTTTTAGCTTCTAAAATCTCGAAGCTACGAGTTCTTCCTATATATAATCTCTCACTCTAAGACAGTAAAGCTCGGAGCCCTTCCTATATAGGACTCTTCGCCTTTAACACAACGGGTTTTCCCTATATAAAACCTTCTGTGTCATGGGTGAATTCCTTCGGCTGGGAGTTCTTCCTATATAGAACTGCTAGTCTTCACTCTAGAGCTGCCAGTCCTTCCTATATAGAACTTTTAGCTTCTGAAATCTCGGAGCTACAGGTTCTTCCTATATAGAACTGCTAGTCTTCACCCTAGAGCTGTAAGCCCTTCCTATATAAAACTTTTAGCTCCTAAAGCCTTAGAGCGGCGAATTCTTCCTATATAGAACCTCTCGCTACGGGCACTTGAAAATATAGGCCCTGCCTATATAGAACCTTTATCTTTACATTTGGGATTCACGCTAAAATGACTACCGATCTGGCCTTACGCTACCTAGGCTGCCGCATCATGCCCGAAGGACTTATCACCATGCTCGAAAGACTTAATGGTGGCCCGAAAGACTTAACACCATTCCCGAATGAATTACCGATGACCCAAAGGATTTAACATCTGGCCTCACGCCGCTATGGCTGTCGTCATCTGGTCTCATGCTACTATGGCTGCCGCATCATGCCCGAAAGACTTACTGATGGCCCGAAGGACTTATCACCATGCTCGAAAGACTTAATGGTGGCCTGAAGGACTTATCACCGTGCTCGAAAGACTTACCAATGGCCCGAAGGATTTAACATCTAGGCCTCACGCTGCTATGGCTACCGATATTTCTGGACTTACGCTACTATGGCTGCCGCATTATGTCCGAAGGACTTACTGATGGCCTGGAGGACTTATCACCACGCTCGAAAAACTTAATGGTGTCCTGAAGGACTTAACACCGTGCCCGAAGGACTTACCGATGACCCGAAGGATTTAACATTTAGGCCTCACGCTGCTATGGCTGCCGATATTTCTGGACTCACGCTACTAAGGTTGCCGTATCATGCCCGAATGACTTACTGATGGCCCGAAGGACTTATCACCATGCTCGAAAGACTTACTAGTGGCCCGAAGGACTTAACACCGTTCCTAAAGGACTTACCGATGACTCGAAGGATTTAACATCTGGGCCTCACGCTGCTATGACTGCCGTTATTTTTGGACTCACGCTACTATGGCTGCCGTATCATGCCCGAAGGACTTACTGATGGCCCGAATGACTTATCACCAGGCTCGAAAGACTTAATGGTGGCCCAAAGGACTTAACACCTTGCCCGAAGGACTTACTGATGACCCGAAGGATTTAACATCTGGGCCTCACGCCGCTATGGCTGCCGTTATCTTTCAGTTTTTTAGTAAATTCTTTGACAATTCTTCAAATACCTGTCTAGAAAAAATTAACATGCCTCTATCTATATGATGCATGCAATGTCGTGCTTTCTTTTTCTTCTTCTCTTTTTCTTTTTCTTTTTCTTCTCTTTTTATTATCATTTTTCTGTTCTAAAGTCTTACGCCCTGGAAGGTTATTTCTCAGATTTTCTTCCTTCTCTCCTGTTGTAGTATGCCCTTTGATCAGTTATTTATCTGATTCATGTCTTTTAACCCTTTCGCGATATAATTATCTCTCTATTTTTCTTTTTTCTTCTCTCTTTTTTAGACACGTTTTAAAATCCTATGCCCTGAAAAGTCATTCTTCAAATTTCTCTATTTCCTTTTTTTTTGCAGTATGCTCAGTTTTGATCTTCATTTATGTCAATTTTTGTTAGATGAGCACCCGCTCTTGTTTTTTTGCACGAGCACTTGCCTTTCTTCTTCGGGGTCTCTGCTCGCTTCACAAATAAACTCTATATCATGTATGTGCAGATATTCTTACCATTATTCCTGTTCTGCATTGCCCCACTCGATCATGAGCTCGGCTACCTTCCAACTCATTTGGCCCAACATTATGAGTATTTGTTAGTTTTTTCATTGGGTGAGCAAAATGCTTCTATGTTCTGAACTTAATCTCAATCTTCTTGCTACCTCTTGACGGGAACCATTTCTCGATCCCTGTGCTTTAATCATTTGGAGACTCAATGCTTACCTCTTACCGTCCCCCATATTTTGTAACCTCATTCTTGTCCTGGTTCGTCCTTCATTTTCTTGAACCAACCAAGACATCATGGCTGAAACCCGCTTCTTGTTCTCGAGCTGTCTAACACATATGCTCTTGTCATCATCTTCATCCTATACATTGTGGGGTCTTTTCTGGTTAAATGCTCCAATAATATCCGCAACCTTGTATTCTGGATCTTATCTCTGAAGTAATACATGGAAATCTTTGTTGCTTTAACTTGTCAATTTGTTGATTGGCATT
Source organism: Hibiscus mutabilis (assembly GCA_019671005.1). Taxonomy (NCBI): domain Eukaryota; kingdom Viridiplantae; phylum Streptophyta; class Magnoliopsida; order Malvales; family Malvaceae; genus Hibiscus; species Hibiscus mutabilis. The sequence goes on along the minus strand of CM033743.1, from coordinate 38,795,153 downwards.
CCACTGAAGGGTATCATTAACATACATGATCTTGAAATCACAGAATAAGAGATATGGATATCAAGTGCAAGAGCGTCTTAGATTCAACCATTCGGTAATTCAAGGCTGTGAAATCTTCTCAAGTGACTCGGTTCATCCTCATGATTACCGCGTTGCTACATAATACTATTCTTTCTCAATTCTTATTATCTGCTCCGTCCCCAAAAAGGGTGGGCTTGTATGACCACTCAAGCGCATAAATATTACTCTAAGAATAGAAGTTTTAATTTTACCTATGCCATCGTTTATTTTCTCTCTCTTTTTTCTCTTTTTTTCTCCTTCTTTTTTCTTTTTCCCCTTTTTCTTCATTTTTTCTCTTTCTTTTTTTCTTCTTTTTTTCTTTTATCTTCTTTCTTTTTCTTTTATCTTTTTTTTCTTATATCATTATTTGAGAAAATCAATCCGTCACAGTCCTTTGTCTTGAGGACAAAGATGGAGCAAACAACATTGCCCCAAGTTACTCGGCATAGTCACGATTTGAAAATATTACCATCACTCATGAAGCTAAGGTTTCTTGAATTGGATGATGTATTGCCACCTTATTGCTTCAGCGGAGTGCCCCAAAATTTCCACACTCTTATCCAAACAAGCCTATTACTAGGTTTCGAACATATGAGTTCTTTTTATTATTCTTTTCTCTTTCTCTCATTTTTCTTTCTTTCTTTCTTCTTTTTTTCCAAATTCTTCCCCCTTTTTTATTTCTTATTTTTTAATTCTTTACTACCTAGAAGATTATGCCTAGAGTTTCAATTTTAAGCAACTCTACATGGTTGACATTTGGAGCCTTTTTGTCCTTGAACATCATCGAAAGAGTAGTAATCTTGCTTTGCTGACCAGAGTCTGGTAGGGAAGATCACACCTCATCGTTATCGCAACATCCATCTAATGTCATATCTTGCAATTGATATCCAGTGTCCTACAACAACGAGAAAATATACATCTATGTGCTTTCAAGAACATTGTAGGTTAAACGAAATGCGTTCTTCGTTGGAATAAAAATCAACAAACATGCCCCTTCACAAAAGATCTTTACCACATGTGGGCCACAGGTAGTAAAGTTGATTCCTTGTATTACTTCAGGAAAGTTTTTTAATGTGGAGACATCTCTGGCTTCCTCTGCACTATGCAGACTTGCCCCTCATCCTTGGTCCTCCACTGTTGGATCAACTCTTGTGTCAAGGTCCCATCATTGATCAGCTTCTTGATCTCCTCCAATAAAGGTCTACATTTTCTGGTGGGATGCCCCGGTGCCCCCATATGGAATTCGCATGAGCTACTTGAGTCAAAACTATGGGCAGATAGATCAGGTGCAATCTTCATCGATCTAGGAGCAAGATAGTACCCCTACCAAATGAGGCCATATATCTGAGATGGATGCTCCGAACACTTCCAAATTTACGCTCGTCCGAGGAATTTTCCTTGATGACCCCAAGGTGTCGGTCTGTCTTCTTTTTTTATGGCTGCGCGAACCCTGAAGGTGACACTCGTTTATCTCTCCGTCTTTATCTATCTTACGATTCGGTCATTGGACTTAGACCCCAATTTTTCTTCTTTGATTGCGTATTCTATCATTTCTCCAATCGTCATGAAATCTTCAAATTTGTTTCTTGATTTTGCCAATATCACATCGAAGAAAGGAGAGGTAAGCGTTGCATGGAACATGGGAGTCAACTCTTCTTCCGCTATAGGAGGTTGGACTTGGGTCGCCAAATATCACCACCTTAGTGCATATTCCCTGAAGCTTTCATTTGGTCTCATTTTCTCATTATGAAGAAACTGACGACAAGGCGCTAAATCTAAAGCATATCTGTATTGACTCAAGAAGGCATTAGCAAGGTCACCCCATGACCTAACTTGATTTCTGTTCAAACAGTTATACCACACTGCTACAGGTCCCGTCAGGCTATCGTGGAAGTAGTGGATCAACAACACTTCATTCTTCATGTACCCCCTTCATTTTTCTACAAAACATGGTCAAGTGAATCCTCGGGCATCTGGTTCCGTCATACTGTGCAAATCTGGGAATCTTGAAATCCGGAGGAATGGCCAAATCAGGGACTAGACAGAGTTCCCTCGTATTGAAAACATTTATCTTTTCTTTCTTCTTCAGCTCTTTCTCGATTCTTTCTTCTAGCTGGTCGAGCCTCGACTCTTTATTTCGTTCCATTTTCCAACTAATTTTGCCATCGAACCCCAAGTATTAAATGATGAAGTGCCATGCGATGATAAAACTATTAAACAATGCAAAGGACGTGATGCAAATGCAATGTATGAATGCAATAAGGCATCGATTCCGCAAGTGATTTGTCCTTATAGGACATCTTTCATTCAAACCAAAAGGTTTCATTATATCCGGTATTAGGGGTTTACAGATAACGGTGAGCCCTGGCACCTAATTTCTTGACCTCATTCAATAGTCCCGTCAGCTTTCTTTCACGGTCTAACGCTAGATCCATATTCTGCTTATCGGCATTGCTGCATCGGCTAAGTCTGCTACCTGTTGAGCTACTTGTCAGGCTTGAGTCATAACGATCTTCATGTCTCGGTCTTTCTCCTGTATTTTCTGCTCGGCCTTTTGTAGCTTGACGATCACTACCTCAACACGAATCTCGCTGGTACGTAAAGAAGTCTTGAGCCTCAATATCTGTTCTTTGAGTGCTGCGTTTTCCATTTGAAAGGCTTGTGATTCCTCTCTTTCCTGCTGCATACATGATTTCAGGATATCGTCCATGGCCAGACTGCTTTCCAACTCACTTTGGAGGATGTCTTGTTGGCTCTCAGCTTCTGTGACAATGTTCTGACTTTATTCTTACTATTCTTGCATTTCTGTTTCGAATGTTTCAAATTGTTCTTCAGCTGAATCATGCCATTAACCCATTCTTCAGTGGTGTCACCCAAATTGGCATTCTTGAATTCAAAGTGCAGCTTCTGGTACTCGTCTTGTATGTTATTCAATTTGATGCTCAGATCGTGCCTTTCATGCTCGAGCTGGCCGTACTTGCGTGCAAGTTCATCTTCTGAGACGCTTTTATTCTTGACTCCTAAATTTATCTCGCTTGAGTGACCTACTTCTGTGTTACCCGAACCTTGGACTGGGCTTTGAACCTTCTTCAACTTTGCCCCTCGGGCAATGGCTGGCTCGCTGTAGAATTGGGGTTGTCCGTCTTCGAAATCCAGAACTCCCATTTTGATAAGATCTTGAACTCTGTCCTTCAGGGCTCTACAATTCTCAGTGTGATGACCCGAATCGCCTATGTGGTAGTTGCACCAGACGCAGCTATCGTAACCCTTTGGATAAGGAGGTCTCTTTGGTACATATTTCACCAGTACGATAAGGCTCCTTCCGACAAGCAACGACAGTAGCTCGGTGCATTTCATGGGTATAGGATAATGCCTTCTGATGTCATTGGATTCTCGAGCTTCATCTGGTCTTGCCTCTGTTCCCTTGGTATCTACCCCAGATATGCCGCTTGTCCATTTTTTGACGTTGATCACAAAGGGATTCAATTTGTCGTATTTAGCGGTGTTGTCTGTCTTGACATTCTGACCATTCTGTTCCACATTCTGATCTTTTATCGATTCTTCTCTGAGTTCGACATGCTGCTTGCCTTTCATCATAGTATTCATCTGGTCCATCATCTTGGCCATTTACTTCTTTAATTCTTGTACTTCCTCTCGCTTGTTACCATAACTGAAACTGCTTACCGAATCTGTTCTTGAGCCCCTGAACGATCCTTCTTTTGTTGTCCCTGGCCTAGTCTTGGGATGGAATTCTAGAACTGGACCCCCTTCTTTTAAGTCAAAGAACTTTTTTTCCATCATGAACAATCTTCTATTATGGGAGAAACCACTCAGGAATCAATACCCTATGTAATGCGAATACGATGATTTATGCAAAAACAAAACAAAAAAGGAAACAAGTCAGTACCGGACAAAAACAATAAATACATAATAAAAGGGCAAATTAAATGTGATAAACAAACAAAGCAATCCTATTTACATCCCGTCTAAGGCACCTAGGTTATCCGTATGGCTCTAACAGGGTGGGTTTCTATGTGTTCTCTACATGCAGTTTTGGTTCTAGAAGGTACCCAAATTGTCCACGCTGTCCTCTACTAAGTGTAGCAAGGCCCCCGATCATCACCCATTATAGGCTCTTTTCAATCGGGTTCAATTTAGGGGGACCTATTCGCTTATGCCTGCACGAAGGAACGATATAATTACGAAAGCATAAGGTACTCGAGCCCCGAAGGTACTTTCTAGGCCTACACGGGAGAACGATATCTCCACGAAAGCATTAGTGTTTCCCCCCACTTAAAAGGACGGGTTTATATGCCAAATTTTAAATGCGTCAAAATAAATGCACACTTACAACCGAATATTAATTTAATAGTCACTTTAATCCGAAATTTCTAATATAAAGCGGTAATTATTTAAAAAAGCTCGACTCACATTTTGTTCTTGAAAAAAACAAAAATTGGTCCCTAGCGGAGTCGCCATCTGTAGCGATGTCCCTCACGCTAAAATAATGTGTTTTCGAAGTGTTTGTGGTTTTTTTGGGATAAAATGTTTATTGCGTGGGGGTTTTAAAAAACCGCGTTTTATTTAGAAATTGGAGTCGCGACCGGCCACTTAGGTAGGTTGGACACCATAAAACCAGAGATTTGAAAACTGCTGGGTTTGAGAGACGGTTACGGATGGGGAAGGATTAGCACCCCCACACCGCCCAAAATTGGTACTTTAATAATTATCGTTTTATTAATATTAGACTTTCCGGATTAAAGTGACGATTAATTTAAAATTTGGTTATAAGTGCGAGTAGATTTTAAAAGCCCCGTTATCCGAGAGTAAACGACTAACCACCATCACTACGCCTGATACTGGCCCCGTTTACGCTCGGATAAAAGGGCACCGCATTGACAATTTATATATATATATCTTATGAAATCTTAGCAAATGATTTTAAAACATGCATATACATCACATGGTTTAAAACATACAAGGAACATCACAAATTTAAACAATACTAATAAAATACGTGAGCATGATAAAAGAATAAAGCTTTTAAATAAGACAAAAAAATCTATCATGCTTAAACATATTAAAGTAATCCATAACTATATCACATACATGAAATGGATAATGTACAATATTAAACTAAAGGAACTAAGGCAACAAACCTAGACATGATACTAGAATCAAAAGCATCAAATAAAAACTAAAACCTAGACACCACAATTTTACACGAAACTAAATCAGACATGTAATAATGCACTTAACTTCCTATCATGCTTCAAGATCAAACAAACGCATAAATAACAAACTCATATACATAAAAACATGGCATAAGTATAACATGATAACCAAACTAAAACGCAATATTTAAACGAACATATATACATCATACAGTTGGACAAATTAAAACATAAAAACAACTCCTCCAAAAACAAAAATAAAGATGATATAAAAACCTATATTAAGGTGATAAACAAAATAAATATGACATAAAACCATAAAATAACAAAAACAAGAGACATAATTGATTACAACAGATGACTAAAATGTAATAAAATGAAACAGAAATGACAGAAATTGGAGCAATAAAGACATGATTTAGGGACGAAATTAAAACCAGACGAGACTTAAAGGGACTAAACATGTAATTGGACCAAGGGGCGAGCTCAGAGTGAAAATTTCAAAAACGCGGTGGAACTAGGGAGGTAATTTCACCATTTAAAATTTGAATTCGGTTTATTTGAGGACCAAATTGAAATATTCTCAAAAAGAGGGGGACTGGGGTTGCAAATATCCCATGCGGCGAGAGAGAAATGAAAATCTTAAGAATGCGGGGGATTTATGTCGTTATTTACCCTTTTTTTATTTCCCCCTCTATAAAACCGATAACCGGCCCCCTCTCCATTTCTTTTCTCATTTTTTTAGCTAAAGAAAGAGAGCTCTCATGCTCTCTGTTTTTCCAGGAAATAATCCCCCCCAAAATATAAAACTCTTCAACGTCGCCGCGCTCAGGCGGTCTCAGGCGAGGCTCGGCCTTAACGGCCGCCTCGAGCCTTCCCAAACTAGCACCTCAGGCCACCCAAACCACTCTTTTGAACCAAAAAACCCCTCTAAAACACTCATTTTTTACCTGAAACCTTCGTTTTAAAACCAAGATAAACCCTCACTGAAACGGCTTACCCCCGAGGGTTCATCGCCGGCAAGATTTGAACTGACTCAGGTAAAAAAAATTTCTTTTTATTTTTCTACTATATCGCTCTTGATTTACGCACGCATGAGAAAAGAAAAAGTGGATTACCCTGAAAATTTTTGTTTGTATTTCTGGAAAGACTGATACAATTGGTCACTTGATAATCTTTTGTTCTTACAACCTTTAATACATATATCCTACTCTGATCGTTTTGGTAGAAAGTACTATAAAAATACATATATATTTTTTGGATTTGAAGTGATACTAGCATAGCCTTTGTTTCTTGTGTTTTCTGATGCATCTGAGCACGGTGGTTGGTGCTGGTGGTGTGGCAGAGGCATGGTGAAGGTGATCCCTTGGCAGACGCATCCCTAGCCATTGGATCAGATCTGATCCAACGGATAGGATCGCTCGAAGATCAGACGGCTGGTATAAGACCTCGAAAATGATGTAGTGGTCCGGGATCACGCCACGTAGCCTGGAGAAGATGGTCGGCCTTGCCCGTGTCTCACGCGCGCGAGTGGAGAATCTAACAGGCCGCGCATGGACTTCACGCGGCAGATGAAGGGTCTTCATGCTTCAACCGTGGCCGTTGGATCCAGATCTGATCTAACGGCCCTCGTGCAGCTGCGCAAGATAAAGGGAGGGCATCAGGGTTCTATTATCTGATGTGGGTTAGGGTTTTAATATTTGTACATGGACTGATGTCTAATTAAATTTTTGGGTTTTAATACTTTATCTGTTTATAATAATAATACTACTACTAATAATAATAATACGTATATATATACATACATGCAAGCGTACACGTACATGGACACACATAAGTATATAGCATCACACACATACTTACGTACACATACATACAATTATGACAAAATACATTCGCACACGACCACACATAATAATAATACATACAATTCATGTAGTACTCATTCGTATACATAATAATAAGGACTTTAATAATACACACATGCAACATATATGTACATAATAATTACTAATGCATACATACATCACACACACTTTGCGTACATTAATCATAGGTACAATATATTACGTATACATGCAATAGTGATATGTAAATTATTAAACTAACGTAAATTAACGCGATGTTTATACACCGGATAAAAATGGGTGATTACAGTAGCGATGTCCCTCTTTTAAGTTCGCTAAAAAGTATTTTTATTTCGTTTTGTTTTGAAAATACTATTTTTCGTGGGGTTTTTAGAAAAATCGTATTTTATTTAAAAATTGAGTCGCCACCGGCCACTTAGGTAGGCCGGACACCATAAAACCAAATATTTTAAAAACTGTTGGGTTCGGGTGTCAGTTACGGATGGGGAAGGATTAGCACCCCCACACCGCCCAATGGTACTTTAATAATTATCGTTTTATTATTATTAGACTTTCCGGATTAAAGTAACGATTAAATTAAAATTTGATTATAAGTGCGAGTAGATTTTAAAAGCCCCGTTATCCGAGAGTAAACGCCCAACCACCATCACTACACCTGATACTGACCCCGTTTACGCTCGGATAAAAGGGCACCGCATTGACAATTTATATTCCATTATGCAAACTTAAAACATGGCGAATATAAATAAATACGATACGATAAAAATATAAATAAATACTAACATAATAAAATACTAATCTAACATAAATAAAATACTAATCTAAAACATACATACATAAATATTAATCTAACACATAAATAGAAATAAATCTAACATAAATAAAATACTAATATAAAATATAAATAAATATTAATCTAACACATAAATAAAAACAAATCTAACATAAATAAAATATTATTCTAAAACATAAATTTAAAACATAAATAAATACTAATCTAAAACATATATAAACATACAAACTAAAAAGAACACAATTTTAAATTAACTAATACTTCATTAAATCATAAAAATTACAACACAACTAAAAAGGGAAGAAAATATACCTAACTAGAAGCTCGAATGACGAACCCTGACTGAACCCCACCAAGATCTACCATGACCTCTCCAAAAATAACTAGATCGGATCCAAAATAGGACCCCGATCGAATGTTGGATCGAACCAACTGGGGTCGAGGGCACTGCCCCAACCCCTGCCGGCCTGGCTCCCAATTTGGGGAGCCGATTGCTTTGTCAAATTGTGGCAATTTTTGGGCTGTAATTGCAGCCCTCCCCCTGCCTCTATTTATAGGCAAGTGGGGGAGGTTAAGGGTGACGTGGAGCACCCTCCTCCATGCAATTTCCTTTTTTTAGATTAATTAATTTGTTATTTTGTTATTTTTTTTTACTTTTTTATATTATATTTTTATTATTATGATTATTTTTAATTTTTTTCATTAATTTTATATTAATAATATTACTATTAAAAATAATACTAATAATACTAAAACCCGGTCAAAATGAGTGATTACATTCGGATCCACTGGCCATCTCCTAAACAACTGAAGCTTGAAGTTGTTCTTCTGATTATGAAATTCTTCAAACTTCTGTTGAACTATGGAATCTGAAGTTGTTCTTCTTATTATGAAATTCTTCATTCCTCTGTCGAACTATAGAATCTGAAGCTGTTATTCTTATTACGAAATTCTTCATCTTCTAAAGTCTGACATCATTCCTTGAAATTCTTCACCTTCTGAGGTCTGAAACTATTCTTCTTATTATGAAATTCTTCATCCCTCTATCGAACAATCCACCTTTCTGCAAGGGTATCAAACAAATGAGTTCTTCTTATTAAGAACTCTGAATTCTTTGCTGGCGTATTCTTCACATTGCAAACTCTGTCTTTATTGAGCAAACTCTTCACATTAGGAGCTCTTCATTCTTTGTTGTGTGAACTCTTCGCACCGGGAACTCTTTCTTTGCTGAGTTAACTCTTCGCACCGGGAACTCTTTCTTTGCTGAGTTAACTCTTTTCATTAGGAGCTCTTCGTTCTTTGCTAGGAATACTGACTCACTCCTTTTTTGGGGAAAAAGTGATCTTGCAACAAGAAAATATCATTGATTAATAAAAATTCGACCTGAAACAATATGTAATATCCCAAATTTCTCGCTTGAAGCATTGAGATCTTTGGTGTCATTGCTTATTCTGCCTAAGATATCTCGATCTTTCAGTCTAAAGAGCGTATGAAATTCCTTGTTTTCTCTTCCTCTACTGACCAGCCTCCTTCTATGCCTGCAAAAGTCAAATTTATCATTATTCTTCCAACATTAACTGTAAAAATGCACAATTTAGGTATATCATCAAGAAACTTCAAGTGCATTAATAAAAGACGCTGAAACCACAAATCTTCCTCTTTTGAGCCTGAAGCTGGTATATCTTGCTTTCCAATCTGGCAACATGAACTATTTCTGTCTTTCTTTCTCTTCTCCTTATTTTCTCTTTCTTTTTTCTTTTTCTTTTTATTTTTTTCTTTTTCATTTTTTCGTTTGCTTTTTTTGAAACCGATGGCCCATAGGATTAATACTTCTGCTAATATCATGCCCCACCGTCTTATTGCGACGACATTTAGAAAGTTCATATCATTTCCAAAGGTGTCGGCCTAAAGGACTTAACATCATGCTCGAAGAACTTACTGATGACCCGAAGGATTTGGAATTCTAATACATTTCATTTCCTGTGTAAACAATTACATCACTCCCGAAGGTGATGACCTGAAGAATTTAACATCATGCCCGAAGGACTTACTGAAGACCCTAAGGATTTAAAATTTTACTACACTTCCTTTCATGTGCAAACAATTTCATCACTCCCGAAGGTGATGGCCGAAGGACTTAACATCATGCCTGAAAGACTTACTGATGACCGAATGATTTAAAATTGTACTGCACTTCATTTCCTAAGCAAACAATTATATCACTCTCGAATGTGATGGCCCGAAGGACTTAACATCACGCCCGAAGGACTTACTGATGACCCGAAGGATTTAACATCATGCCCGAAGGACTTACTAATGACCCGAAGGATTTAACATCATGCCTGAAGAACTTACTAATGACCCAAAGGATTTTAGAATTGTAATGCACTTCATTTTCTGTGCAAACAATTAGAAAATCTTTGCTGAAATCTGCCTCTGCAAACGGATTGAAATCTTTGTTGAGATCATCCTCTTCAAATAGATTGAAATCTTTGCTGAAATCTGCCTCTTTAAACAGATTAAAATCTTTGCTAAAATTCGCCTCTGCAAATGGATTGAAATCTTTGCTGAGATCCGTCTCTTCAAACAGATTGAAATCTTTGTTGAAATCTGCCTCTTTAAATAGATTAAAATCTTTGCTGAAATCTGCCTCTTTAAATAGGTTGAAATCTTTGTTGAGACCCGTCTCTTCAAATGGATTAGAATCTTTGCTAGGATCTGCCTCTTCAAACAGATTGAAATCTTTGTTGAAATTCGCCTCTTCAAACGAAACATCTAACTAAATATGCCTTTTACAAATAATATGTCTTGCTGAAATCTGCTTCTGTGAATGGAATATTGGTTGAAATCTGTCTTTATAAACAAAAATATCCTGCTGAAACCTGCTTTTGTTGAAGTCTGCTTCTGCAAATAGAGCCTCTTGCTAAAATCTATCTTTTTCAAATAGAATATCTTGCTAAATATGAATCTATAAATAGAATGTCATACTGAAATCCTCCTTTGTAAGCAAAATACTTGCTGAAATCTACTTCTTCAAATGTTGCCTCTTGCTGAAATATGTTTCTACAAATAGCACGCCTTACTGAAATCTGCTTCTTTAAGCGGGTTGAAATCTTTGCTGTGATCCACATCTACAAACGAATCGATATCTTTGCTTCAAGAAAATGTGATTGAAATTTTTGCTTGTCTTTGTTGGTTCTGCTTCTCCAATATGAAGTTAAAGATTAAAATCTCTGTGTGTTCTTTATTGATTCCTATAAGTTCCTACAAAAATATACAAAAATGCTTTGAATGCATAAGTTAGTATGCTTCTATCTTATATATGCTTAACTATATGATGCATGAATTGTGACAACTAGGGATCACTTAGATGAGCTCTAATCTTCTTTGCCTCCCCGTTGAGCTTTTTGCTTATTTTACAACAATAAGATTACTTTCCTTGAATCTTTCTTTGATTGATCCTCCTTTTGACTTGATCTTATTGAGATTTAACTTAAGCTCTAATTGTCTTCGTGCTCTAACAAAATTTGCACCAAAATCTTTGTTGTTGCACTCATTTCCTTCCTAATCTAATTTTGACTCTTTTTAGTGATCAAATTCTTTCAGACTCTGCACCCTCTTGTCTATTCTAATTTGATTTGTCAAGCACTGTGATGCCCCACTAATCACTTGTTTCTTGCCTTATTACATAAAATTTGTCCTTTTTCTATCATATGGACGAGCAAATGCCTCAAGTCCCTGAACTTTTCAGATTCTTGAACTTTCTCCCAGTCCCCAAACTTTCATTCTTGTCATCGTTGTCACCATGTCCCCTGATGGATGATTCCTTTTTCTGACAAAAAAAATGTCGAACAGATAAGAGTCTCATACTCGGTCATACATCTGTCTGTTCACAAAGATGCCAGCTTACTTATCGGTATTTCAATGGAATATAATTTACAAGACCTGAAAAAATTTGGGTATAAATAAAGAAAACAGAATAGGATGCCCTGGATATCAAGTGTAAAAGCTTCTTTGATTCAACCTTCTTATAGTCCTTTGAATGTTGTGTCGATTTTTTAAGTTATGAAATTTCTTTCAAATCACTTGGTTCATACACTATGATTACCACGTTGCTTGATCCAGTCAAACATAACTCCTTCTCCGTTCCCCTCATTCTTTTCTATTCATAAATGTGTTCAAGCTTCCTGGACTTGTTTAACCAGTAGAGTGCAAATCTAAGAATAAAATTCTATAAGTGAATGTGTGCTTTTGATTGTTACTAATTATTACTATTATATTATATTATTATAGACATTTCTTCAAAGATACATCTCTGACGCTTGGGTATTGGACAGGTGGAGCATAGCTCCTTATTAGATTTGTCGACATCCCCCACAGCTCCATCAGAGTGCTCCGAGACTTATTTATTCAAATAATTTATTGTTTTCACCTTTTCTTTTTCTTTTTATTTTTCTCATTTTTTCTCTTTTTCTCATTTTTTCTCCTTTTCTTTTCTTATTTTTCTTTTTCTTTTTATTTCTTTATTTTTCTTTTCTCCCTCTTATTGTGTTTTTAAGGTATAGAAGACTACGCTTAGAACTTCAATTTCAAGCAAACTCTACTAGGTTAAAATCGTCTAGTCCACTTCACTGTTTATAAATTTCAAGGATTTATTATCGAATATCATCAAAGGCATAGTGATCTAACCTTTTCTTGCCTTGCCGACCAAAGTAAACTGAGGAACAAATTTCACTTCATCGTCTTTACAACATCCAAATGATATTTGTATCGAAATCAGTGTCGCATCTTGTAATTGTCATCTAGGGGCCCACAAGGGTAAGAAGGGATACACATATATTTATTTATTTCAAAAACATTCTTCCAATGAAAACCAACAAACATGACATATGACCTTAGAAAAAAACTTATGCTACTTTCGGGCCAAGAGTAGCAGACTTATTTTTAGTATTATTTCAGAAATGGTCCCTGTAGATTGTAACCACGTGATGCAGCACTGTGGGTAACACCGACTTCTTAGAATTCCAAACAATATTGAAGCACTCATCTTGATTCTCTAATTCCTCGACTGGTACAACGGCTGCCCCACTCTTTTCCATCGTTGAACTAATTTCTTTCATTAAAGGTCTACACTTCTTGGTAGCGTGTCCTGGTACTCCCATATGGAAGTCACAAACATTGTCTGGATCATAGCTATGGGCAAATGGACTTGGCACCACCTTCATTGGCCTAGGAGTGACATGTTGTCCTTCAATAAGGTGAGGTAATAAGTCTGAAATAGACACTCCAAAGATCTCCAGATTTGTACTTGCTCGAGGAATTTTCCATGGTCGTTCTGATGAATTAACTAGCCTATTTGTCTTGCGACTCTAAAAACTTTGAACATTACACTCATTCACCTCTTTCCCTTGTTTTGCCTCTTGATCAGCATGATCTTCGAATCTTGATCTAATTTTCCCTTGTCGGATCCCCATTTCTATTGATTTTCCAAGTACCACGAGATCACTGAAACTACAACTTGAATTTGCAAGCATTTCCTCAAAGAAAGGAGATGGAAGAGTCTGATGGAACATAAGAGATATTTCTTCCTCTATCATGGGAGGTTGAACTTGGGCTGCTAATCCTCGCCACCTCAATGCATAGTCTTTAAAACTTTCGCCGACCTTCATATTCACGTTCTGCAAAAAATAGCGATCTACAGCCAGGTCTATAACATACTTGTATTGCCCCAAAAATGCTTTGGCCAAATCAACCCATGATCGAATTTGCTCTCGACTTAGTCTGTTGTACCACACTACGGCAGGTCCAGCTAGACTATCATGAAAATAGTGGATCAACAATTTACATCATCCAAATACCCTTCCATTTTCCTACAAAACATTGCCAAGTGGACTTTAGGACAACTGGAACCATCATACTTCTCAAAATTGAGGACTTTAAATTCAGGCGGAATGACTAGATCAGGGACCAAACATAATTCTTTTGCATCAAATTTGGGATTATCGACGCATTTTCTTTTCTTGATCTCTTCCTTAAGTTTGGCATAACGATCTTTCAGCTGCTCGAGTCTTGATCCTAAGATAATAGGCTTTATAGACCTTGCCTCTATACTTGGATTAAATGCCCCAGGATAAATTGTCAAACATGGTGTAGCAGTGTAGTTCTTCGCATTTTGGTGATGATTGGCCATCCGTTCTTGTAACCCTTCTTGAGTCTGTTTAATTCCTCAATGTCTCCATCCATGATAACAGATCCCCAAACTTCCACTAATTCCCAAATTTCTCTCGTTGAAACTCCAATCACTAGATCATGAATGTTAATGCCATGTTATTATATGATAATGTTATATTGATAAATATGCAATGCATGAATGTATGAATGCAGGAGGTATTGATTCTAAAAGTAATCATCATAGAACAACTTTCATTGAAGTAAAAAGATTCAATACATCAGATATTAGATACTACAGATATTGGTGAGCTCTAACTCCCAACTTCCTTATTTCCTCTAAGAGCCAAGTCAACTTTCCTTCGTGATCTAATGCTAGATCAATATTCTGGCTCAATGCCATTGCTACATCGGCTAAATATGCCACTTGTTGAGCAACTTCTTTTGCTTGAATAACAACATCTTTCATGTTGTTGTCCCTTTCTTGAATCTTTATTCTTGATCTCTGAAACTGGGCATATCGCTTTTTTCACTTTCTTGACAATCTTTCTTAACATCGTCAACAAGAGCTTTGTACATCAACGTAAGCTTGAGGCATTCGTCTACCTTCTTCTTTAGTGTTTCATTCTTAGCTTGACTGTCATTCAGCTTGATAGCATTATCCTCATACATCTGCATGTACATTTTTGTCATCTCGCGTTTGGCTTCACTAACCCTTAGATCGTCCATAAAAATATTGGATTGTAGCTCCATTGTTCGCAGATCACACGAAAGTGTATTGACTCGACCTTCACTTGCCTCAAAACTCTTTTTTCAGTATTCGGCTTCATGTTTTAGCTCTTTAATTTTTTTCTTTGACTGTTCCAGAGTTACACACAAACCAGCATTCTTGAGCATCGAACAAAGCTCTTGATAATTGAATTGTAAGTTTCTCAGCTCCTCATTCAAATTATCTCTATCTTGCTTCAATTTATTTATTTGAGCTTTATATTCGATCTGATGTCCTTTCTGAATGTCGTCATCTTGAGTTTCATATCCATCCGTTGAATAAGGCTAGTTTTCTGTTCCAAATTTCCATTTCCAAACTCCAAGAGAGCTTGAACTCGATATTTGAAAGTGAGACAATTCTTAATAGAGTGTCCTTGGATTCCATCGTGAAATTTACAGTGTGCATTGACATCGTACCATTTTGGACAAGGAGGTTGCAAAGGTGCAAGAAATAATGGGGACACCAATCGGGCCTTTAACAATTGAGGATACAATTCTTTATATGAAATAGGGATTGGATCAAAATGATGTTTGTGATCTTCTGTCTTCTAATAATTGGCTGAGGGAACATCAGAATTTGAACTTTGCATTGGACCTTTACTTGATTATGATGGGCTTGTACTTTTCTTCACTTTTGTATCTCCAGGTGTTTCATTAATTGTCAGGCTTTTGGGAAATTTGGGCCTTCCATCATCAAAACTTAACATGCCTTCTCTGACAAGATTTTTAACATTGCTCTTCAAAGCCTCACAATTCTCGGTAGTATAATCTAAACTTCCTTGATGGTAATCACATGCTATACTAATACCATAACCTTTGAGTGAAGAAGGCACTATAGGCACTGTAGACTTAAATGGGGCTTGGGCCACAAGATTTTTCTCTATCAGCATTGGAAGCAATTCTGTATATGTCACCTGAATTGAATTAAAAGATCTTCCATCCTTCTTTTTTCCTTGAGTTTCTCCCTAGCATGTCATCATTTTCTTGGGATTTGACTCAATTATACCTCCAGTTGGTTTATTGATGCGAAGTGTATCAGAGCGCCAACTCGACTATTTATTCCCGTACTGTTTTTTGTTTACTTATCTTTTTAGCTCAATATACCTCTTTTCCTTGGTCATAGCTGTCATCATCTCATCCATTTGTCTTTTCAGCTCTTGCATCTCATTCTTGTCAGCATCAACACTAACAAAACCTGATGTGTGACACTTGGATGAACTGCCCTTCATTTCTTTTGTTGCTTGACTAGAATACTGCTTCATACTTGCACTCTCTTCTATCGACCTATGAATCCTCTTATCCATCATGATCGTCTTCTAATGACAACTACCTTTGAATCAATACCTCTATATAATGATGATATGATGTGAAGGAATACAAAACAAAAACAAAAGAAATAGGTCAGTAACGTGAAATAATCTCGAAGGCAAAAATTAAATTAAATACATACAACTAGACAAGTTATATTGATCAAAGAGAATAACCAAATAAACGTATTTAAATTTACAACACTTGTTTGGCTCTAGCAGGGTAAACTTCTAAAGTGTAACATGTAATGTTATTATTACTTTTAAAAATGCAATATTTTAAACAAAGGTGTAATACAATATTTAAATGTTGTAATGCATGAATGCATGAGGTATCGATTTCAAGAACTAGTCATTAGAACAACGTCCATCTAACTAAAGGGTCGAATATAGAGAAAAGGCAACATATCACTAGCTCTAGCTCTTTTGGTTGATCACTTTGTTCAGCCTTTGAGTCATCATTTGTACTAGCTCGGTGTCGATATCAAAGTGTTGTTGCAGGTTCATAACCTCATCGAATAAAATTTGTACATGCTAAGCGACCCCTCGTACTTTGCTCCTAAATCTAACCATTTCACAACTCTGTTTCTTGATAACCTGGATTACTGTCTCGGTCTGCTTTTCAGTATTTTGTCCTTCATTGTGATACCTCTTCAAAACTCACAAGCTGGTCTTTCAATTGCTATACTATACTTTTCTGATTCTGCCCCTTTTCTAAGCTCTTTATTTTTGTTAAAAATCAGCATTTTCCCTAATTATGATATTCCTCGGTAAATTTCATCATTTGTGAAACCTGGGTATCGCCTTTGAGTTCAAAATTATTTATTCTTCATTGGATTCTTTTCTGTTAGCAACGGCCCTTGAATGCCCCTTTAATTTATCAGTTATTTATTTCTCATCTGGTTATCGTTGTTTTTCCAAATACTGTGTCTTGCTTATCTCTGTAACTACTGCTGACTCTATCTGGAAACTTGATATGCTATTAAGCCTTGTATGAACCTTGTTCTCTTTTGACCATTGGAGCAGTTTAGCGAAGCCTCGTATTTTCTCTATTGTTGATGTCACATATATTCTCCCAAGAAACAAACAATTATATCAGACTTCAAAAACAGGTCACAGCCCTAAACAACTATTGATCTATTTGACTGTCTGAGAGTAACGCTATAATTCAGAAAATTTATTAGAAATGACTCTTCGTATTCCACCCTATAGTTCTCAAATTAAAGTTGGTTCTGGCAGAGCTTCATCATGTTCAGAAATTTTTGGTACAACCATGCATAATGACACCTGGCCTCTAGCATATTGTCTTCGTTCTTGTATTGAATCTTCTCGAATCCAATCCATAGTGACATATTATCCCCCACTTGTCTATCGGACCCTTCAGCTCTTATGGCTACTGCCTACTCGAATAATTCTCAAACAAATACCTCTCATGAATTCAATATGATGCAACATTTATCGAACACACCCACACAAAACAAAAGACAACACAAAAATTGTGTCAGTACGGTGAAGTAATACTGTAAACAAAAATAATTATTACAGGAAAAACAATTTATATTGCGTAAAATTAACCAGAGAACAGTTTATTTTGCACACAAGAATAACCAGAGAAATAAATTTAAATCAGCAACACCTTGTCATAGGTCCCTATCTGGCTCTAGTGGGGTAGGTTTCTATTACAGCATGTGGGTTTTGGTCTAAACTCTGGGTACCCGAATTGTCGTTACTGGACTAGTAAGACACCGATTCGGGAGTATACTGCCCCTTATAGCGGAGGCGTAATCTAACCTCACGGTGTATAAGGTTGGTATACTGGAAGAAGGACAAAATCTAATCACGGAGCTGAATAACTCACGTAAGATCATGCCTCACTCCCACTTAAGGGTGAAAAACCCGGGTATAAGGCTTATGCATGAATGACAATTTATATCACAAAAGAAAAAGCTACCTGCATTTTTCCAGAAAATTCATCCAATAATTATAGAAAAAATTAAATTCAAATTACTGTCCAAAATGCCACGTAAAATTAGTTAGGCCTGACTCTCAGTTCTTTTATTCCACAGCGTAGTCGCAAAGCTGTGGCGACCATTTTTGAAAATCGGGACGTGTGAAAAATAGCCTAACGATCGGTCTTTTTAGAAAATTAGGGTTTTTAGCCATTTTTAATTTTATCTTAAAAATTTAGGGTTTTTCGTATTAAATTGGATTTTCCTTTATTTATCCTTTAAAAAAACATTTGGAGTCGCCACCGATCACTTCGAGGTAGACCGGACACTAGAAAAACCAAACCAGAGATTTTTTCTTAAAAATTGGGTTCGGGAGTCGGTTACATGTAAGGAAGGGTTAGCACCCCCTGCGAACGCCCGTTATCGGTACCTTTAATTTTACGTGGCATTTTGACATTTCGGATAATTATTTGAATTTAATTTATCCCATAATTATTAACTGAATTTAAATTCCGAATGCAGATATCCTTTTATAAGGAAATTCATTTTGTTCGAATACGAGATTAAAAGCACCTCGTTAGTGGCACCCCTATTTGTATTTAAAAATGAATTTCCAACATAAAAGGTTTTTAATGAATGATATTTTATTGTCTTGTCAATTTTAAGTACTAATCCTAAACATGCTCTAATTAATTAATTATTTAAATCTATGAATATTAATTAATTTAACGACTTTTATGAGAAAATGTCAATTTCTTGAACACCTCAATATATTTAAAGCCCTTAAATTAATCATAATCCTAATTAATTACCCTTCTAGTTACTTAAAGTTCTAATCCTATTTAAGGCTCTAACAATTTATTATTTCAATATTATAGGTGAAAATGTATATCGAATATACATCTTTATGACCAAGGCTGGGATAACACCCCATTGTAAACAATAGAACACCATCCAAATTTGAACCTGAAAGATTCTATTCAATATACATTTAATTAACTACAATGCATTTAATTATTTGTTCAATTTTAATTAAAGGTTAAATTAATATTCAATTTTATTTGTAATGTATATTAAATATAATTATAAAATTCATGTTGAGATAACACCCCATTGGTAACAACGGAACATCATCCAAATTAGAATTTTAAAATTATATTTAATATGCACTTAATTACTACAATTATTTTCCCTATTTAATTATTAAAATCCTAATTAAAGAACCTACGGAAAGACCCTAATTAATTAATTAAGCTAAAGCATTTGAATCATCTAAACAAAATATTATACGCTATCTTTAAAACATGCAAGCAAACAAATAATTTAAAACAATTAAATTAAATAGAACAATTAAAATAATAATTAAATTACAACAAATTAAAACATGAACTGATTTTATTAATATGGGGACTAAAATGAAGAAATTACAAAATTCTAGCCCAATTACAAAACCCATAGATGACCCAATTGAAAAGATTCCAAACTAAGGGGAACAATTAAGGGAAACGAGGACTAAAACGAACTAATTACCAAATCTAGAGGACAAAATGAATACAATCTAAAAGATGGGACTGTGCATTCCAATTAACCCCATACGCGTTAAAAACGCGCGGGTCCAAGACTTGACTCGACTCTCAGTGCACAGATTCCCCTCCTAAACACCATATACTCCGGCACCATTCTTCTGCATGTGCCACCGCTCAATCTTGAGCCGCCGCCCACCGGTGACCAGCACCCATTCACCGGCCACTAGGATCAAACTCCGGCCACCACTTCCCTCTGGCCGGCCGGAACCCTAAATTTTCCCCAAATTTGATTTTTGAACCTAAAAACCCTATATCTAACCCTAATCTAATAGGATTCCCGACTTCACCTAACCTAGATCTAACTACCCGAAACCATCCCACTTTTCGACTTTACCTTGCCTCTAAACTCACCGGCGGCTAGCTAAAATTCCCAGTCACTATACACTTCACTTTCACCACTATTTTCTATATGTATGTATAAACTGATATTTGCACATGTTTTGCAGATGAAGAAAATGAACAGAACGTACCTTCACGGTGGCAAAATTTCCTCCGACGTCATTTGCATTTCAGTGGTGGTTTGAGCTCCCAAAGGCGGCGACAATCGAACTCCCGGCAATTCTACAATTCTTTGACGGCAAAATCACAGTGTCAGCCGTCTTCCCTGGTGTCTCTCGAAGATGGTTGAGTTTCGGTGACCGCTCGAATTCCCAATCTATTCAACTTCCCGAGGTAGCACACTCTCTCTCCTTAGTAATTATTATTACTTTTTATTATTATTATTATTATTATTATTTAATAACTGCCATTATTAAAGTCTGACTGTTTCTCTGTCTTTCTATTTATAAGTGGGCAGATCGATGAAGTCAGCTATGCTAGCTGTGAATGAGAAAACACACAATCCGTGTAAAATGGGTCTGGACGAATAGAGAGCGAACACGTGGCGATTTTTGGGTGGGAAAATAGGTTTAGTTGGGTTTTGTGTTTCCTTGGTGGGTTATAACCGAAATTGGGTGGGAAAGACAATGTATATGGGCCTTTGTAACTGTAAATGGATTTTATGAATTTGTACTTGGGCTTTGGGTTTTTTACGAATGTAATTGGATATTTAAAAGGATTTTTAGACTATTATTTGGGATATTTATTTATTTATTCAATATGTATTTAATTATCTATTACTATTTATTTATTTGGCCTTATTTA
This sequence comes from Hibiscus mutabilis, assembly GCA_019671005.1. Classification (NCBI taxonomy): domain Eukaryota; kingdom Viridiplantae; phylum Streptophyta; class Magnoliopsida; order Malvales; family Malvaceae; genus Hibiscus; species Hibiscus mutabilis. Next base: position 38,774,337 of record CM033743.1, on the reverse strand, counting down.
CATATATATTCGAACCCTCGGTCAAAATACTGGTATGACATGAGGAGAAGCTAGTTCGAAAACTTCTCTACTCACTTTCTGAGTCTTGGGATGGTAAAAGAACAACCATCATAGAAGCAAATGATCTCAAGACGCTAAAGTTCGATGCTCTCATGAGGTATCTTCTCACCTATGAGATAATGAAGAAAGGAAGAAAAGAAGAATGAGGATCGAAAAGAAAGAAGTAGAGAAGAAGAATATGGGAATCGCTCTCAAAGCTTCACAAGAAGAGAGTGATTCATGTGAGGAAGAAGACGAAGAGTTGGCTATGATAGCCAAACGATTCACTCAGCTCATGAGATCCAACCGAAGAAGGAAGTTCAATCGAAGAAGGGATCTCAAGAACAAGAACAAGGAAGAAGAAAAGGATCCAATCGTATGCTACGAATGTAAAAAGCCTGGGCACATCAAAATCAATTGTCCCCAACTCAAGAAGAAGGGCAGAAGAAAAAGAAGCACAAGGCCCAAGTAGCCACTTGGAGCGATGAAGAGTCTTCAAGTGATGAGGAGCACAAAGTTGCCAATCTTTGTCTTATGGCCTTTGAGGAGGATCCAAAGGTAACCTCTAACTCATTAAACATATGATGAATTATTTGATGATTATAATGAGTTACAAGAGGCTTATGATTAATTGGTTGAAAAGTATAAAGAATCAATTTTGAAAAATAAGAAAACTATCTTTGATTTGAAAAACCAAAACGATTCCTTATCTAAAACCAATTCAGAGCTCAAAAAAAGGCTAGTAATTTAAAAGATAATCAAAAGTATTTTGAACAATAAAATATTGATTTAAATAACCTTCTTTTCGAGCTAAAGGATCATTACCTCAAGGAGGTAAATGATGTCAAAGCTTCCTTGAACAAGGTTGGGAAACCAAATTTTGAAAAAGGGCAATCTTCAAAACCCATCCATGTAAAAAGGAACTTTGGTGTGTACAAACATAGAGGGTATTCAAGGCCCTATTATGGTAAGAAAGTTAGAAGTGTATGGATTCCTAAGGATGCCATTGCTTCTAACAATATTAATGTCATTGCTTCTTGGATTCCTAAGGGAACCAAGCTCTTGAAACTAATGTTCATGGACCTAAAACGATTTGGGTACCAAAAATCAAAGTTTAATTCCATGTTTGTAGGTGGAGCATTGCTACAAGGCCACGGCTACAAGTGCAAACTCATGGTACCTTGATAGTGGATGATCAAGACACATGACCAGAGACAAGAGTTTGATTCTTGGAAATAAAGCCAAAGAGTAGAGAAGTAGTAACATTTGGTGACAACTCCAAATGCCACATTGAAGGAATTGGTTCCATTGGTAATCACTCATCCATTCTCATTGATAATGTTTTATATGTCAACGGTCTAAAACATAATATTTTAAGTATTAGTCAATTATGTGACAAAGGTTTCAATGTTGTTTTTGATTCTAATGGTTGCAAAATTTTAAACATTGAAACAAATAAAATTGTGCTTTTTGGTCATCGTATAGGAAACATATACATGGTGCATCTAGATGACATACACATTTCTCATGCACGTTTTGTTGCAAATAATGAGCATGATTCATGGTTATGGCATAGGAAATTAGGGCATGCAAGCATGAGTGTTTTAGAAAAATTGGTTTCAAAAGATCTAGTAAGAGGTTTGCCTAAAATTAAGTTTTCTCTTGATAAAATCTGTGATGCTTGTGCAAAAGGCAAACATAAAAAGGTTTCTTTCAAACCTATTAATGATGCTTCAACTAGTAGAGTTTTACAATTGATCCATATGGATCTTTTTGGTCCTATTAGAACTACTAGCTTGAGTGGAAAATCATATGCATATGTTTTAGTTGATGATTACTCTAGATACACTTGGGTTTTATTCTTAAGTACCAAAGATAAGGCTTTGGAAAAATTCATCACTTTCTCAAAAATTACTCAAAATGACCTTGGTCAAAATATTTCTCACATTCGAAGTGACCATGGCACCGAATTTCAAAATTTAGGTTTTGAGGATTTTTGTAACTCAAATGGTATTAGCCACAATATTTCAGCTCCTAGAACACCTCAACAAAATAGGGTTGTTCAAAGGAAAAATAGAACTTTAGAGGAAATGGCTAGAACCATGCTTTGTGAAAACAATTTGCCAAAATATTTTTGGGCGGAAACCACTAATATGGCTTGCTATATCATAAATAGAGTAATGATTAGGCCTATTTTAAAGAAAACTCCTTATGAGATTTCAAAATCCAAAAAGCCTAACATTAGTTATTTTCATCCATTTGGTTGTAATTTTTTATTTTAAACAATAGAAAAGACAACTTAGGCAAATTTGACTCTAAAAATAATGAAGCTATTTTCTTAGGGTATTCTTTAAACTCTAAAGCCTATCGAATATTTAATAAAAGAACCTTAGTTGTTGAACATACGATATATGTGATTTTCGATGATAACCTCCTTTCGAGGAAAGATTCTTGTGATGATGATGATGTAGGGATTTTTGAAGCCAATGATGGTGGGCAATCATCAAAGGTGAATGAAGTTCCAACCAAAGAAGAAGAAACACAATATCCACCTCTAGAAGCCTTGAAGGACATGAACCTAGAGGAAAAGGAAGTGAGCTACCCAAGAGAGTACAACTATGTCAAAAGTGGTGATATTTTGGGTGATCCATCCAAAGGGGTAACCACTAGACTTTCTCTTAAAAATACATGTAATGTTGCTTTTATCTCATGCATAGAGCCTAAAAATGTCAAAGAAGCATTAAATGATGATTATTGGTTAATGGCCATGCAAGAGGAATTAAACCAATTTGAGAGAAGTCAAGTGTGGATATTAGTTGATAGGCCTAGTAATAAATCTACTATAAAAACTAAATGGGTATTTAAAAACAAACTATATGAGAGTGGTAACATAGTGAGGAACAAGGCTAGACTTGTTGCTCAAGGTTACACTCAAGAAGAGGGAATCAATTTTGATTAAACTTATGCACTCGTAGCTAGAATAGAAGCCACTAGGATGCTTTTAGCATTTGCATGTTATCACGAATTTAAGTTTTTTCAAATGGATGTAAAAAGTGCATTTTTAAATGGTTTTATTAATGAAGAAGTGTATGTAGAACAACCACCCGGTTTTGAAGATCCAAATTACCCAAACCATGTTTTTAAACTTTCAAAAGCTTTATATGGTTTGAACCAAGCTCCTAGAGCTTGTTATGAAAATTATCAAGTTTTCTAATTGAAAAGGGAAAGGTGAACACTACACTATTTATTAAAAGAAATGGCAAAGACATTTTAGTAGTTCAAATATACGTTGATGATATAATTTTTGGTTCTACTAATGAATTGCTTTGCCAAGATTTTGCTAAGTTGATGCAAGGTGAGTTTGAGATGAGCATGATGGGGGAGCTTTCATTCTTCTTAGGGCTCCAAATTAAACAAAGAAAGGACGACATCTTCATCAATCAAGCTAAGTACATCAAGGATATGCTCAAGAAGTTTGGCTTGGAGAATGTGAAACCTCAAGCCGCTCCAATGAGTTCTTCCATAAAGCTTGACAAAGATGAAGGAGGTAAGTATGTAGATTTAAAGCTTTATCACTCTATGATTGGATCTTTGCTTTGTCTTACCACAAGTAGACCCGACATTATGTTTAATGTTTGCTTGTGTGCTAGATTTCAAGCTAGTCCTAGAGAATCACAACTTATAGCCGTTAAGAGAATCTTTAGATACCTTAGAGATACACTTTGTTTATGTCTTTAGTATCCTAGAGAGTCTTCCTGTAGTTTACATGCTTTCTTGGATGCGGATTATAGGGGTTGTAAGATAGATAGAAAAAGTACCTCCAGTACTTGTCAATTCCTAGGTAGTATGCTTATATCATGGTTTTCTAAGAAGCAAAATAGTGTAGCATTATCTACCACCGAGGCGAAATATATATCGGTAGGGAGTTGTTGTGCTCAAGTCCTTTGGATAAAGAAACAACTCTTAGATTATGGAATTGATGTAGGTACCATCCCCATTAGGTGTGACAATACCAGTGCTATTTGTCTCTCTAAGAGTCTCATCCAACATTCTAGAACCAAACACATAGAAATAAGGCATCATTTCATTAGAGATCATGTCTTGAAAATGATGTAGTTCTAGAGTATGTAGACACCTTGAACCAATTAGCAGACATTTTTACCAAACCATTAGACAAAAAGCATTTTTGGTCTCTTAGGAGAGAGTTAGGTTTAACCAGCCTTCCTTGACCCTTAGAGCATCTTTTGGTCTTAAAAATATGCTTAAATTTGTTTAATTGATTGCTTATGTGTTTTTGCTCCTATATGCATCTATGTTTGTTGCTAGGGGGAGTATGCATCTATTTATGCTCATACATGATGTTCTCATATCATTTACATGCATTTTGATTTGATTCAAATCAAATTTTTGAGCAACCTGCAGCCAAAATTAACATTTCTGGCACAGATGTATCGATACGGTGTTCTACGTATCGATACGGGTCGTTTACACTCGTTTCGGTATAGGTTTACTTGTACCGGTACGGGTCGCGTATCGAAACGGCTTTAAAGTATTTCGGTACTTGGTTTCGATACGCCAATGTGGCGTATGAGTATGCGTAACCGTTGGGCAGTTTTTAAGGGCATTAAAAGAGGGTTTTCACTTTAACTCAAATACCAACTTTTCTAAAAACCCTAGATACGAAAATCCTCTACAAAAACCTCAAAATCCCTCACTTTTTCTCACACAACTCTTCAAAATTATTGAAGGCTTTTGGATTTATCATCAAACCCAAGCAAAAATCATCAAGTTTGTGCATCCAAATCTCTTCATTCATCCTTAATCTCAACTTCAAGGTATAAACCCTAACCTTTTCTTTTTATTTTTCATGCATAAATACACACTGATTTTGTATTATAATCATAGTTTTAGAACATATATAGTATAGTTTTCAATATTTGTGTAAAAACTTTTTTCAAACCTGAATTTTTTTTATTCGAATATAAAATTATATCGTATAATTTTTCACACTGTTTTTGAAGTTTTCTTTTACCAAAAAATATTTTTATACTTGTATATGTTTTTAAACTATATTGTATAGATTTTAAACCATACCTTGATTATTGGATTAATTCTCGGATCGAATGTGTTGATTTATGCATACATCGTTTTCGGTTTGATTTTGTTTTTAGATTATGGCCCCAAAGAAACGTGCACGAAAAGACATTGCTTCAAGTTCCAATCCTCCTAATCAAAATCCCGACCATATTGGTAATTGACCCAATCTTAACTATATCTACCAAAATTGCTTTAATGAACTACAATTTCCACATGCCATTGATTGTTTTAAAACATATCAAAGTTATAAAATTCGACGAGAGCGCGTTACTTCCATCCATTTTCTTTCATCCGAACATTTTCCATTTAAATATCTACCTTTGATGGAAAAATGGAAGTTTATGCAATTTTTGAGCATACCCGGGATATTATATCGTAATATTGTTTTGATGAGTAAGAAATTTCGTATTGATTTGACAATAAAAGCTCTAAGGGACTTGATGGGTAAGAAATTTCGTATTGACTCAACCGTTTTAGCAAACTTTTTGGGTCTTGATGATACAAGAATTGATGATGAGGATTCTTTGGGACATACACTTGGAGGCTCTGTGACCGTACTTGATGCCCACGACCGTATTTTACACCTCATGGTCACTTGGTGGTTTCGTCCATCCGGTGGAAAGTTCTCTACGATTCGACAAGTTGACAACTTTTGGATTCGTTGCTTCTGTGAGGGTAGGCACCCCAATCTTGCTCAAATCATGTTCGCCGAGATCGTCTTTCTTGTGCAACATCGCCACACTTCTATGGTTACATCATTCACCTACGGTACCGTATTGAGCTACATCTTTCACAAGATGGGTATTGATTGCTCCTACGACTTTGCGGAACCCCTCACTGATCCGATTGATGAGCGTTCTCCCAGTCGCGCCAAGTTCATATACTACAATGGAGAATGGGTTCGGAACACCGATCCTTCGGGAGGTGTTCAACCCGAACCGGTGGTGGCTCCTCAAGAAGCTCTCATTCCACAAGCTCCGATGGCTCAACAACATTTTGATGCTCTTATGGCTTATCTAAATGAGCAATTCACCATCTTGAACACAACCATGAATTCCGGGTTTTCCGCGATTGATACACGTTTTGTATCCTTGGAAGAAAGAGTCACGGCTATTAAAAATCGCCAAAACTCCATGGATTTATCTCTTACCGATTTTCATAGTGAATGGCGTTACTCCCTTGGGACTTTAGCTCACAATGATGATGAGGATGAAGAAGACGAAGACGATGGAGACGATGGGACGAATCTTTAGGCATATTGCATCTTATATCATCTTAGGCCTAGTTTATGCACGTATGTTCTTATGCTTTTATGAACTCATATGCTTTGTTATTGCTTTCTTATTTGGATTATATTTTTAGGTTTTAAGTTGGATTAGATTTGATTATGCTTGAACTTATGCTTTATATTTCAATGATTATGTTGCTTAATTACTTGCTTTGAGTAATTGGATTATCTTTAGTGTTTATCCCTATTGAATTGATTTTGATCTAAAAAAATGGGAGAAAAGTTAGCCAAAATCTTTCAAACTCTTTTAGTCTTAAATTAAGGGGGAGTTTTCTAAAGATACTTAAAAATTTTCACTTTGGTTTTGTTATATCAAAAAGGGGAGATTGTAAAACATATGTTTGATTTTGATTTAACAAAGTGTTTAAGGACTAAATTGTAAAAGGAAATAAATTTTTAAGTACTCAAAAGTCTCACTAAATGACAAGGAAAAGTTTTCTAAAGTTAAAGACTTAAACCCAAAATTTTTCTAAGTGTTTTCAAGCCAAAATACACAAATATGCCTAGGCGTATCGATACACCCCTTGGTGTTTCGATACAAAAATTGGCTACTGGAATTTGGTTTTACAAAGCATACCGATACGACTTAGCCCGTTTCGATACGACCTTCATCTTAGCCTGCATTTTAAACGATGCGTATCGATACGAAATTCATCTGGGCAAATGTTTTATGCTTCGCGTTTCGATACGGCCTTGTCCTTTTCGATACCCGTTTCGATACCATTTGAAATTTGGGTTTAAGACATTTTTATCCGTAACAATACGGTCCCAAACGTTTTGATACGGTTTACATCAATTAGTTATTGGAATCAACAAACTTTTATTTTTTTCGTTACCCGTGCCGATACGCCCCTAGGTGTACCGATGCAATTTTTCATCTCGGATTCTAGTGAGCAAAACTCGTACCAATACGGCCTTGCCGTTTCGATACGCCCCTATTTTTACACTATGATCGTTTCGATATAGCCTTCCGCGTATCGATACGCCTATACACAATGGCTATATTTTTCTTGTAACAGGTATCGATACGGGCATACGTGTACCGATACGGATGGTTGGCAGACAACATTTATTGCGGGAAAGAAGCCCTTCAACGGCTATATTCAATACTCCAACCACCCAAACGTATAGAAATCAATGAGAGGGTATAAATACAAGAGTCCAAAGCTGCTGCAACAACTAATGAACCTACTTTGATCAACACTCAAGCAATCAAGCAAATTCCAACCCTTAGAGCTTTTATTGTCAAATCATTGTATACCCAGCTTGTGTAATCCCTTTGTACATCTTTGTTTCAAGTTTGGGGTTGAGACAAATCTTTATTGGGCAAAATTTGTATCTTGTGAGGATATTTCATTTGCCAAGCTTTTTTCTTGTAATAGAGTGATTCTTGATCAAGCTTTGGGTAGAAAGCTTTGATCGGTTGTAACAGTTGCCTCCTTAGCCTAGAAAATGGGAAGAATTTCATAGTGAAATTGGTTGAAAATTCTTAGTAGGAAGCTAAAGTAGTGGATGTAGAGCTTGTTAGAAGCTTGAACCACTATAAATCATTGTGTCCCTTTGTCTATCTTTTTCAACTTGCTTCCAAAACTTTAAAATTACCAATTCACTCTCCTCTTGTCCACCATCTACATTGATTGATCATCCTAACAATTTTCTATTTTCTCGTACTTTAATATCATACATCCTATTTAAGTTTATGGGTGACAGTTCATGTAGTTTAATTTTACACCAAATAATTTTCCACATACAAAGGGTTAATATTTTTACACAAACTTTGGTGGGATAGTTTAGATATTTACACAAACTTGATGAACACCTGGGTTGTAACAATGGTGGGATTGAAGAATGGATATTTGAAGATGATGGTGTTATAGTTATAGATGTTAAATTTATAGATGATTTTGGGAAAGCATGAACTCCAATCTCAAATATCACCAAGCTCACTTTACTTCATTTTCATGGTTACTACACCAATTCCTTTGTTAAAATATGGCTATTGATATGTAAGCTATTAGCGGAGCATAGTTGCTGACATGTATCAAGTACAAGTGAGAATGGTCGGATGATGTGGCAAAGTCAGCTGAGATTCAAAGGGGTGCTGGTCTATGTTTGGTAAAGAAAGGAGTTTAAGGTAAATGAAATGACAAGGAAACCAAGATGAAAAAAAGATACTACTTGTCTTCCAGTTCCCGAGGATAGTGTTTCATGCTCAAACCTTTCAAAGAGTCTTCTAATTCAGCCTTTTTATATTGCTTCTATGGCATGCTTATGATTGACATGAATCTAAAACTTCCCTACATGTTAAACTCGGATTCGATACGAGTGTCGGTCGGTCAGATATAAGTATGTCTTTTAACCTTATGTTCATATGCATGTCTGAATATGTGTCGAATAAAAACATTTCCGAGGCCCTCCCTGCTTTATGCTTGTAGTCTTTCGAATCCCATAAAATAAAAGATGAACTTGAGCCTCAATGTTGTAGATACAAGACATAGGAACTAGCCTGGTGCTTTCTCAGATTCAGACATACATATTTCGTGTCTTGTTTCTCTTGATTTTTCCTGTTAGAGAGCTAGAAACATGGTTTTTGCAATTCATAAGGGGTTCACTGTTATGGTTTGTATCGGTTTGTTGGTATTTCAGACGCAGATTGTAGCTGGTCTCACAGGCATTGATCTTGCACTAAGAGAGACCATTTGTTGAGAAACATTCAAGGATTCTAGAGGCAGTTGCAGCGGATTCTTCAGAAACCAGACAGAACTCGGCGCCTGCACCTTCACTGGTATTTGATCTGAATCAATCGAACAAGCGAAGAGTGAAGAAAGGATCGGATCCCATTCACAACAAATGTTGAAACAAATTTGAAGTTTTTGTTTTGTTGAATTTCAGACAAAGAGTGAGGCTGTTTGTCAGCAAAGGATGTTTGTTGATGGGTTTAATGAAGGTACAACTGATGCAAAGGAAGAAAAATGGATTTTCTGGTTTCTCACATGTTTCCTTGCTAGCATTTTTTTCTTCTGGGGATTTACTCAGCTTAGTTTGATTTTCCTAAGCATAATCGAGCCAAACTAGAATAGTTTGATTTCATTTCGAGATGAATTCAAGCTTCTTTTACAACAAGCTGTAAACCAGTTAATTTCCACAGAATGCAAGGTTAAAATCATCTCAAAGGTTCGATCTGCGATATCTGTTGTCCCTGTGAATTCTTAATCGTATGGAAGAGACCTTCCGTGCAACCGCCTCCCAAATCATATCAACAGCATCGCAGGGCTGGGACGGGTACTGATACTGACAGTGCCGGACGGTCTCCTTCAAATTTTCCCACATCTTGGTCCACTGGTCTTTCGTGATTCCTCTGACAAGGTTTAGTAGATATCCCTTTTTCACAGCATCAGATCCGCGAACGAATATGCAAATATCCGAGTAGTCGATGACATCTTCAAATGGCAGCTCAATCTCATCGCTTATAATCACAGGAACACAATGGCTGACAATAGCGTCAAACAAACGGTTCGAAGAAGGCGTATCACCGGCAATATTGAGGCAGAATTTGGATGACGCCATCCCGTGCCCAGCCTGGTTAACTCCGTTCCCTTGAATGGTGCCGAATGCGAAGTGTACATCTTTCTCGTCTTTGAGAAGGTAATAAAGTTCTTGCCGAATAGTACCTCCCTGGATAAAAATTTCACACCAAAAATTATACTTACAACATGGCACATTTCAATAAGAGAAAGTAACAATCTATCTCCGAACAAATTGTAGAACCTAGAAGAAAAACGGCATATCAAAAACTTCAACTTTCTTTAAAGCGATAAAAGAATACTATCAAGTGACAAAATTCACCTATGAGATGTTTAATATGCCTGGATACTTCACACGTCTATGTATATACATAGTACCAGTTTCTATTGCATGGCGATACGAAAAAAAAAAAAGCAACAAACATGTTCATAATTCAATTCATAAAGGGGAGGGAAACTTACATCTTTCCTGTATATTGCTCCTTGGAAAAAGACTAATATCGGGCGTTTCTCAAATGGGGCCGAATCCGCACTTGGAATTGTCTTTACGACATGCCTGTAAGGAGCGATTACATCCTTCTCAATGTTTGCTATTTCAGCAGGGTATCTCCCAAAATCCGCAAGCACAAACATAGCAGAACCGAGTTCCCCTCTTGCATCCAACATGCTATTCGGATGGTGGGCTACAATTAAGTGATCCTTCCCCCCGAACCGCTTCCATTCATTCTGTGCGGTCAGAAACTTAACTAATTTATTCTGCAGCAATTTATTAACACTAACTTTCTCCTTTCCTCGAAGCTTGGAATGCCGATTGTAGCTGAGAGATGCAAAGAATGGCACGAAAATTATGTCTGCTTGACTCGAATTCATAACCCTGATTGCAGCACATGGTCTGACCACACTTGGCAAGTTTGAAGATAGAAGATCTAGGGTGAGCCAGTACTCCATGCTATGCTGCAAATTCAACCCTCCAGGGTACACTGGAATTCTATTCAAGTCGTTTATATCCGGCCAAACCTGATTCGGTTTTCCTTTCCAACCCAACAACCCAAAGTGAAATTCAGAAGGCAAGTCATACATATACACCCTTAAAAGTGCTTGATCGGCGTTGCAGGAGCCGATATTTCGCTGCCTATAAACGCACATTTTCTTCCCATAATTGGGCATATGACAGGCCGAATCTCCATTTTTTACTGGGGTTTGAGCATCAACTAGTGAGGACTCAGATGAGAAGAAAGGTGGTTTTAGCTCATTTTGAACATTCGATTTCAAATAACCGGTGCTATTGACAAGAATTAATTTGAAAACCGATCGAGGTAAAAGAGATGTATTGCCAAATTGCAGAAGGAACACAGAAGAAAGGATCAACAGGAACATTGACATGGTTAGTATACAAAAAAGAAACCTTGAGGGAAATATTCCCTTCTCAGACATGGACTAATTCAGAAAACAAAACCCCAAAAAGGAAACCAAATAAACACTTATTAGCCAGCACAAATTTGGGGGCTAAGCCTAGACTCAATTCCCTTATTTAAAACCCTAAAAGCTGAGCTGAGAAAACTTATGAACTTATTAAAAGCATAAAATCTTGTAAGAAAAACAAACCCCAAAAGCTTCTTCACTCTGTGTATTGCTCATCCATGCCATTAATCTGCCACACACCAAGAAGAAGAAACAAAACAAATATGAACAACAGCTACACTTCAAAAGAAGATCCCAGAAAACAAAGACACCGAAAACCATGTAAAAGAAACCGAAAAACTCGAAAAAAATCAGAACTTGATCATCTGGGCATGAAAGTTAGATGCTTTGCCGACAAAATGCAAGAAAAAAGGGGTTACCTTTGGGGAAAAGGGACCTGCACCAGAGAGTGAAGAATGGTTCTTTTGGGGCGATAGTGTTGAATTAATGAATTTATTACCTTTTACAGTGTAGATTTTAGGAGTTGTTGTTGAAATTAAGTGCCATAATTATGCATAGTTTGTATGGTAAATTCATTGCAGCTGTGAACGACTTTAGAAGGGAACAGTCGAACAGAGAGAAGAAAGAGAAGAGGAATCACAAGACTTTCTTTGTCTGTCTGTTTGTCCTTTATTAAATTTATTAGATTTAATATACTTAATTTAGTATCTCAACTATATCTTTTTACTTATTTTAGATTTTTTTACAGTTTGCCACGTAAGCTATTATTTTTAGAATAAATGATATTTTAAGTCATTGAATTATGAATTTGATAATAAAAATGTTATTTTTATTTAAAAATTTATGAGTATGTCATATAGTTAACATATTATTATAAATAGATTATTGATCATTAAATATTAGACGAGAATAGTGATGTAATATAATATAATAATAAATTTATTTTTTAAAATTTGTATAATTTATTAATTTAGTTCTAATTCAAAATAATTTAATATAATTTAATTTTTTATATTTAAATTTTTTATCATTTTAGTCTTTTATTCTTTACTGCTTGTTTTTCCCAAGATATTATATTACTTTCATGATACTTTTCAAGTATGATAATGGTTTAACGCAACTTATTGTTTTATAATAAAATATAATTATTCAATTATTATTTTAATTCGATGGGCTCACTTATTTTGACAATATTATAAAAAAGACTAAATTATGAAATTTTTAAATATAAAAGTTAATCTTATTAAATAATTTAGGACAAATTATAAGAATGTATAAGTTATGAGAACTATAAAATGTTATTATATCCTCCCACAATATCTATTTCAATTTCAACATTATTCTTAGATAAATTCAATACAATTTTTAACAAAAAATTTATTTCAAATTTTTATTTTAAAATAGTTAATGCATTCTTTCGAATATTTTGCACAAATGGCATTTGTGTTCTCTTTTATTTAAAACTTTTCTATTTATTTACGAAAATAATGGATGTTTTTGTTTGGTCTTATACAATATAGTTTTGCTTTTATAAATGTTCTTTTAGATTGAATTTTTGTTGTTTCTCCGATTAGCGTTGTCATGTTTTATTATTATGTTAGTATTTATAGTGTTTGTCATTTACAATAGAATTTCTATAAATTAATACTCGATAAATTAATAGTTTTTCTAAAATAATAATTTTTTGGTCTCGATTTGGGCCTAAGGTCTAAATTAATAATTTCGATAAATTAATAAGATAATAATTTTTTGGAATACCCTTATATAAATTTATGGTCCCTTCAATATTATAAATTAATAATTCTATAAAATTACAAATACAACTAGGACAACTTAGTAAAACATGATTATATTATTGTTTACTTCTTAAAATTTAAAGCTAATTGTATTTCATCTCTAACTTTCCTTACTACATCCAAAAGTTCTGGTGTTGTGTTCTCATACTGTAACAGAAAATTGTGAAGAGTTGTTGCCGATATGAGTGCTTCTTTCCGCGTAATTGGTTGCAAAGGCATTATATCATCTTCAGTTCCATCCTCAATAGGATTTTCAATAACACTAGCTATAAATTCTTCTAAACTTTAGACCTCTAACATGTATCATTTTCACCCGGGTATGTATTATATTTAATTAGTCACATTGTGCATGAACATCATTCAATTAGTTAATACGATGCATATGTTTTATTCATGAAGAATAATATAGGTTCGTTGAATCAGAAAAATCTCTTTAAACTAATAAATTATTAATTTATCGATTAATTAATATTTCTTTAAATTAATAAAATTATGTGGTCCTGTCATTATTAATTTATAGAAGTTTTACTGTATTACTAAAAATAACATTTTTTGTATCTTTATTTTTTTCGCATTGTTTGGTTGAATTTTTTAAACCATTTCCAGATATGATTCTCTTTTGCGTAATGATTTATCTAAAAAAGAGTTGAATAGTATTTTAGTCCCTAAAATTCTATTTCATTATCACTTTGGTACTTGAAGAATTTTTTAGTTCAATTTGATCCATGAACTTAAGAAATTCAAATTAAAAATTAATTTCATGGAAGAAAGACTTAAAAAATTTAAAAGTAAACTTTTGTTTTATTTACAAGTTTTTTTGTTAATTTTTCTTCTTAAATTTATATCTTTATTTATTAAATAAGATATTTAAATTTTGTTTTAAATCATTCAAGTAAAAATCAAATAAAAAATTCAATTTAAAAAAATTAAACTTTTAAAATTAAACAAATTAATATTTAGTTACCTTTAAGAGAATATCAATAGAAAAATGAATTTTTTTTTTGAATAAGAGAAATTTACTAGATTATATTCAAAGTGATATGATTACAAAAGAATCACACCGCAAACATTAAAATTCAATGTTCAATAAAATTCAAAGGGTGTGAAAGACAAAAAAAACAAAATCTATCACTTTGAGAAGAACTTGTACAATCTTCTGAAAGAAATCCATCAATCAACTACTTTGACCAGAGTACTCTATGAAAAAAGTAAAATCTTCCTCCGCTTTTTCTTGGCATATCGGCAAAACTACAAAAAGGTATCATAAACAGACTGTCACCCTTCGTTGGCAAAACGCTCGATGATACTCGTCACCTAAATGATAAACTGTCAAAAGACAGACCAAAACTGCTACAAAGCAGACGAAATAACTGTCACATAAGCAGACAAAAAGACGGTCACAAAAGCATATATGGTATGAATCTGTCAAATTAAAACAAAAAATAAGAAAAAAAACTTAAAATGAAGTATTCATCAAAAACGATGAATTTTATTTATATACAAACCAACAAAACGGCCAATGACCACTGCCTGTATTAAGAAAATGAAACGAAGAAGATGCAATTTGAAAATTAAAGGGAAGAGGTTTAGTAATTGCCGCAGAGCAGTAGTGTAGATAATCGTCTTGTCTTAGCTTCGAAATTTTTATAGAAAAATGAAATATAATATAATAAGTAATAACAAACTTTCAATAGTAGCAAATTTGTAGGGTAATTTACATTTTAAATTATTAAATTTAATCTCTATTTTTTTTACATCACAAACCTTAATTTAATCAAATTACATCATTCAATTTTTGTTATTAATAAACTAAGTCACTTATACTGATATCGTTAACAAATTCTAAAGCAAATGACACTTTTATTTAACATGCTTTTCATATATCATGATCAAATAATGTTTAATTGATAATTTTAATAATTTTATGTAAGAATTTTTTGAAACATTTCATTTAAATAAATTCAAAGAAAAAAATAGCTAAAATTCCTATAAATTCTAACAAAAATATTTAAATTACCAATTAAGTAAAAGAAAATGTTAAATAAAAATGTCAATTTTATTTTTTTATTAAAATTATTTAATTGTATTAATATACGTGTCTTAATTTATAAATAATAAAAATTACATGATGTAGTTTGATTAAATTAAAAATTTGTAATATAAATAAAAGTGAATATTAAATTTAATGATATAAATTTGTACTTTATTAGCACCTTGTTTCACGTCTTAATGAATTTGATTTGTAACTGTGGAGGAAAACAAAAGCACTAACGCATAATATAATCTACTGGCCAAGAAACATGATTTCTTCTCCGTACAAAATCCCTAACTTTCTCCCCCACCCCCCAAATAACCCCCAATTCTTGTTAGCAAAATTCGGCGAGAGATTTGCTCGTTTGTCTACTTGGTCATGTGGAATCCCCTTCTAAAAGCAGCGTTGGTCTTCTTTCAGGAGTTTTAGTCAGTTTTGGGTGTGTTGGCTGGAGGCACTTGCGCATGGGTCGAAGGACGGTGGGCGGGGATTCGTTGAAGATTCGGAGTGGTTAGAGTTCCTGTGGTGAGGAGGGTTCTGTGGCTTTGTTGACGCTTCTCTACAATGATTTTGATTTCAAGAGCGTCGGTGCTGCAAAAAACTTGTAATTTACAGCTGAGATAGAGGCAGCTGTTGCCGTACCAACTAAGGTCTCCCCAGTCAAGTAGACCGAGACCAGCCTCAGTCATCTTAAGGTTGGTATGTAGCACCTAAAAACCGGCTTAGTTGAAATTAGATTCCGGGATCAAAAATCCAACATCGAAAAGTCAAACTATTACTTTGACTTTTGAATAAGTGGTCAATTATTCAAACATTGAAACTTAATTTAGCATTGATATTGACAAAGGACTATATTGAAAGCATAGAAATATAATTTGGTTACTAAATTATAAAGAATGAAACTATTAGGGCAAAAGTACAAAGAATGATAAGTTAAGGGACTAACCTTGCGATTAATTCCTCCCAAACTTTTTCATCAACCACGTGGAACAAGGGACTTCAATTCCTTTGTATGAAGGAATGCTTAGGAATTTAAAATGAAAAGAAAGTGAAACAATAGAAAGAAAAAAAAAGACTTACCCGGCTGCTCTAGTTGGAGCAAGAACCATCATTGTCTTCAACCTCTCATATAAGCAAGCACACACCTTTATTTCTAAACAAATTCAAGCTTCATTTTTCTTCGATTTTTGATCCTATAATATTGTCATTGATCGGGTAAGTTTGAATTCTTTATTAATCCATCGATTCCATGTCTAAAATATGTCTAAATCCATGTTTAAAAATCATGAACCCTAAGGAATTTATATGGAGCTAAATTAAGTAAAGAATAAAGTTCTTGTTACTGGAACTGGAACTATCAAAACTATTGTAATCCTTATTCCATACCATTTTGTTAGTTAAAGGGCATCGAAGTGAGGAAACACCTAATCCACCGGAATCTAACAAGCCAAGGAATGAAGAAATCATCATATGAGAGCTTTGAAAGCCTCAAGTTTCGATAAGTGTAGTTGAAGTCTTGAGAATGGCTAGGTGCCTTCCCAATTCCATTGTTTATGGCTTATTTCATTGCTAACATGTTTACAAGGTACCATTGCATCAAAACCTCGTATGAGGTAATATTGGCAAGCACCGATAAGTTCATTGCACCGAACTACTTGTCCATTAAATCATTGTATTGTCATTGATATCTTTAAACAAAGCTATATTGATCATTAAACATAATTATTGAAACATTGACATCACCATCATCAACAATATTGTTATTGTATTGGCCTAAATCATCAAACTTTGGATTCAAATAAACATTAGATACGATTGACATGCCATAAAATTCATGAGCACATTAGTACATAATGGACTACGATTCTTGAGCTAAGACTCTATTTAGTGATATTGGCGAGAAATGTTATGATTTGGTCTATTGGCGATGTTAAAGGGTTCGACCGTTCATTGATTGGAGATGTTGGTTGGGAATTTGGGTATCCACTATCCCATATCAATCCAAGGGTTAAAATTATTGAAATCATTGTTATAACATGTAATTGAGACGCATTTACGTTGAAACATTGAAATTGGCACTATCAACATTCATTGTATCACTTATCGCTTTGTTATTGACTACCTCACAGTGATATATAAGCCTAATGCATTTCATTTTCATACATTTCAAGTTAAAAGATACAAAGATCAAGGTTCGAAAGAAGAATGAGTTTTTACAAGTCACAAGCTAGATTAAAGTAATGTCTCTTATGTCCTTAAACTCTTAGTACAATGACATAGTAGTATAACATTTGTAAAAGGGTCATTTTGATGTGTAAATTGGTTAAAGTGGTTATGTTGGCTTATAAGGCATAATATAGGTAAAATATGACATGAAATATTGCCTAAAGTAGTAAAATTGGCTCATAGTAGGCTAAGCTTATTAAACGAATTCGTATCATTATAAAATTTGACATATATCAAGAATATGGCATAAGAACATTGTCTACAAAATTTTATAGACATTGGACATTGTTTAGATACTTAAATTAAATAAAAATCAAATAATTTCTGCCATTACAAAACATGGCGTACCGATACGAGTAAGGGCGTATCAATACGAATATACATTATTAGACCAAATTACAATGGTGTATTGATACTGGTTTAGGCATCAATACATATTTTTGTCTCTGAAATTTATAACATGAAAGGGGTACCTGTACGAAGGACCATACCAATCCCCATATGCATAGAAGCCAAGTATCAATGCAATTCATCTCGTATCAGTACGACAAAACGCTGCTGGAATCTGAGGTATATATAGCATATTGATACAACTTAACTCGTACTGATACTCACCTTTAATCCAACGGTGATAACAGTCAATCATACCAATACAACCTCTCGAATATCAGTACCAATACAAGTAAATTCGTTAAAAATATTGGTACAAGTTTTAAACCTTACAAGTAGGTCACTAAAATTGTATTGAGTAATTGAAATAGTAAATGAACTCTAAATTCATTGGAATTTGACATGCCTACTAATTACGCATTGAATTTTATATCGGCAAGAATAATTACAGACAAGGACTTGGTAATTATAGAATTTACAGATTAATTCCCAAACTTGTAAAATTTATAGAATGGCCCCCTAAACCATTTATTGTTACTGTCAAAACCATTTTTTAACCGGTGTGAAATAGTTGAACGATTATTCTTTAAAAATTAAGGGTTTTCATGTTAAATTGATTCTTACATTTAATTAATCATAAAAATTAATATTTTCCTTTAAATTTGATTTTAACATTGATTAATCTTTAAAGTCAATTTTTCCTTTTATTTAATTTTAAAAAACATTCTTGAAAATTATTTTTCCTTTTAATCTTAAAAAAATTAAGTTTTTTTTTCCTTTTAAAATTGCACTTTAAATTGAAAATCCGATTTGTTCCTTTTATTTAATTTCAAAAACATTTTGGAGACGTCACCAATAACTTTGATAGATTGGAGCCCATAAAAACAACCAGAGATTCATTATTTTAAAATGTGGGTTTGAAAGTCGATTACTTGTGGGGAAGGGTTAGCATCCACAAACACCCATTTTCGGTACCTTTTAATTTTACGTGACATTTTAGCATTTTGAATAATATTTTAAATTTAATTTAACCCTTAATTATTAACTAGATTTAAATTCCAAATGTAAATATTCTTTTATATAGAAATATATTTTTATTTGAATATGAGATTAAAAGCAACCTTTTACATTTCAGGCACCCATTCATATCTAAAAATATATTTCTAATATAAAAGGGTTTAATGCATGATTATTATTGTCTTATTTATTTTAAGTTCTAACTTAAAAAATCTCTAATTAATTAAATTATCTTAGACTATGAATATTATTAAATTTAAAAGCTTTTATAAGATAGCTCCTATTGCTTGAGCAACATCCATATTAAAACCCCCAAATTTCAAATAATATTCACTAATTATTTTGTCATTCTAATTATTTAAAGAGATAGCCCTAATTAAAGCTCTAATTAATTATCTAAGCTATTAATTAATTTCTAGGATTCTAATGAGTACTAAGTATTTAACTTAAAAATCAATGTTGGACAACACCTCATTACGATGGCATCACCCAAATTTGAACTCCAAGGTTTCCTACTTAGTACACATAACTTGCTACAATGATCTCACTTAATTAACCATTAAATCCTAATTAAAGAACCTAAAGTCTAAAGCTCTAACAATTAATTAAAACTAAGTAACTAAATTGTTTAACATACAAAACTACATGCCCAATTTAAAACATTCATCAAACATATAATTTAAAACAATTAAATTTAAATTAACAATTACATTTAGGACTAAATTGAACAGATTGGAACTTAAATTCTAATTTTATTGAATTAAAGGACGAAATTGAATCACGTCTCAACACTAAGAGGACCATAACTGGAATTATCCCAAGACAAAAAGCGTGGATCCTAGATCTGACCTACATGGAAAGGCGTGGATCATTGGATCCAACCCACACTAAAACGGTGCGTTTTAATGCCGCTATATAAACTCCTCATCTAACAACCCAAACTTTTTTCTTATTTTTTCGATTTTGCTTCTCTCTCTACCCGATATCCTCTCAAACTCTCTCTTCAATCTAACCCTCCACTCGATCAAAACCCTTATATTCTTCCCAAATTCAATTTGCGTTCTTCATTTTTCTTGTCTTTGATCCAGATAAACACAAACAAAATCTCATTTCCTTGTTTTTTAGATCAAACTCCCAAATTCATCCAAAACTCATCCCATGTTCTTAGCCTTTCCCGCTTTTGATCCATCACCGCTCTATTTATTTCCTCTGATCTGTTCGTCGGTCGCCGCAGGCGACGCCGGTCACCATCGAATGCTTTTTGATCATCGTCTACCTCGCTCTGGCCACAATGAGGCAATTTTGACCTTCGCGCCGAAACTCTAAACCTCAAAAAACATATTTTACCCCAATTTCGCCTAGATCTACCCAGCTCAAATGAGCCACCCTCTTCGCCCCTAAATCTACTCGAAAACCACTATTTTCAACTCTGACCGACTGCTTAAACACTCTCCGACCAAAGATAAGCTCCATCAACTATCTATTTTCTTTTTTTAGGCTACTGTTTTTGTTCATAATCTTAAATGCTAACATTACACTTATTTTTGCAGGGAAAATAAAGGATAAGGTAAGAAATTACCTTCTGGTAAAGGCATAATATTTCCAACAATGAACAGAACAGTAGCTCTGGCGATCCACTCCGACGGCGATTCCTTTTCCCGGTGACTCTTGATCTCCTCTGGTATAACTCTCTTTCTTCCTTATTTTTTGTTTTTTATTTCTGAAAATAATGCCGTAATTATCACTTTCATTGGCTCTCTCTTCATATTTATACGAGGAAGTGGGTTCTCATGTCACGGTGACGTCATGGTCGTCCAACTGTCAGCTAAGCGCCAGAGGGATTATTATCCGCGTGAAATGCAATGACCGAATGAGGAAGTGACAAGTGTCTTTTAGATTAAAATTTGAGCGGGAAATTTAGTATTTGTTGGGTTTTGTGTTTGTTTGAGCCTATATATCCGAAAATAAAGTAGAAATTAGGCGGGAAAGTTTATAATGGGCTTTTGTAATTGCATTTGGGCTCTTTATTTATGTAATGAACACCATTGGACTATATTTGGACATTAATATATATTTTTGGATTGTTTACTAATATAGTATTTATTATTTATTTATTTGTTTGTTTTATTTTTTAAGAGAAATATAGAATATAGTATATACCCGGGATTAAATTCGGGTATTATAGTTGCTTGTATTGCTCTAGTGACATAATTGTATCGAATAAGTAATATTAAATCTTTTTATTACATCAAAACACCGTTAATTCACCAAAATTACTGTACTGAACATCATTACCGTTCACTAGTAGCATCTCCGACCCAATTTTCTATCAGACCGCCAATGGGGTATTTTATTTATGGTATCAAAGCTAGAGTTTATTCGATTCTAGGACTAAACCGAAGCCTATCATGTATCATTGCATATCATATGCCACCTATGAGTTTATCATTATGTATATGTTGTGACTTGCGACTAACCCGATCTTTTTCTTTTATATAGTAAACATGTCTGGGTTAAACGAAGCTCACCGGAATATTGAGCATTCTACCGGATCCTCGACTCGTGGTGAGAAGATAAGGGGGAGATCCTCCTAACCCTCAATGACCTCAACAAGAAATATCGAATCTTGAACCCTCTGTACAGACTGCTCAATTTGAGTGTTATCGAAACATGGCTAAAATGTTCAAGCAAGTCATAACTACCCTAAAGTCTAAGCAGGTTGCACAACATTTTGTATCACTGACTTTTAAGAGCTCATAAATCGAGCCATTGCCACCGAAGCTACCCAAAGAACTCAGAGGACTGGTAGGCCATCCCGTTCTGACAAGAGGCCCTAAGATGATTCTCGTCCTCCTTTACCGTACAAGAAGGGAAAACAACATAGACCTAAGCAGCAATACTACCAACAGCCTTCTCGTTCTAGCAACATTGCAAGGCCACTGACTATGTCTCAGTCTGTTGCTAGGACGACTTCTATTGACAGTGTCAAAGGTTTGGGCCGAGAATTACAATACCCTACATGTACCTATTGCCAGATGAGACATCCTGCAGGCTAGTGTTGTAAACAGGCAGAAGCTTGTTTCTATTGTGGCGAGCAAGGCCACTTCACCAGAGATTGTCCTATGAACACCTCTAAAACTATCGCACCAACTAACATTGCGTCACATGCTCAATTTTTCAAGGGTAGGAGACATAAACAAACAACATCAGGAGTTACAAAAAGACTTAGTGGCTCTACGAGAACCCCGAACTGAAAAATATCTAAGGCATTTTGTCAAGTGTACCATGCGAGGAATATGGATGATGATGATGATCCATGCATTATTGCAGGTACCATTGAACTATACTCTCATTCTGTTTATGCATTGATAGATCCTTGATCCACTTATTTCTTTATAAACATTGTATTAATAAAGAAGTTCAAGTTATCGTCTAAGCCCATAGCTACCAAGATCACAGTAACAAACCTACTAGGTGATAGTGTTATAATCAGCCTAATATGCAAGAACTGCCCCCAATGATTAAAGGAATCCCTTTTATGGCCAACGTTATGGCTCTCCCTATTCATGAATTTAATGTTATATTGGGGCTTGATTGGCTCGGTAAGCACCAAGCATTGGTGGACTGTAACAAGAAGAAGTTGTATCTCTGAGGTATTGGTAAAGAAAGTATAACTCTCGTGAACTCTGAAGGCAATAACTCATCGTTGTATGCCATCGAAGGCAAGAATAAAGAAGAAACACAGTTGCAAAACATCAATACCGTACAAGAATTTCTTGATGTGTTTCCTTATGAGCTTTCAGGTTTGCCACCTACCCGTAAAGTTGAGTTTAGGATTAAAGTACAACATGAAGCCACTACGATTTCCAATGTACCCTATCGAATAGCTTCGATAGAGCTAAAAAAACTTAAAGCAAATATTCAACACTTATTGAATAAGGGTTTCATTCGACCGAATTATTCACCATAGGGAGCCCCGGACCTCATTATCAAGAAGAAATATGGGTCTATGTGTATGTACATTGGCTACCAATGTAACCCCCTTGACCCGGTCTAGCCGCCAATACTGAATCAAAGATGTTACATTAGGTTTGGCAAAGTAAACTGGAACTAATAACCTAAATCGGTCCTTTTTTTCTTTTTAAGTTGCCTAGATGCTTACTTAACCTTAAGGTGTGATAAACTATAGCAAAAGACGAACAATCATTCAAATCGTATGACTTAACTCATTAAGGACCAAAACATAAATTCTATAAACTAAAGGGGCTAATTACGAATTGACATTACCATCATTTAATTAGATTCATTACAAGCTTCTTGCGAATTTGCACCAAAATTGGATCACAATAACATCATAAATTGAGCATTACAAAAATAGTGACAAAAAATTGCAAAGAATCCAGAATACAACATGAGAATACCATATTTAACTAACCTCATACTTATACAGGCTTGCACCATATCGGTACGAGTTAACATGGTATACTCGTATCAGTACTGTTATTCGAGTACCGATCCCTGTTACATATTTTAAAACCAATGGATTCCAGTAACAAAAACCCTTACTGGTACGGTACCCTGCGTATCGTGCCTAGTATAAACTTCCTCAAAGGCATACTGATACAGTGGCTACTCATACCGACACCCCTTTGTTATTTTCCCTAAATTGAGCTATTTTAGACCCCGCGTACCGATCCCCAAGGAACTCGTACTGGTACAACTAAGTCTATAATGACCTCTTGGCCAAATATATGACACTTAGGCTCAACCTAACTTGCTTCAAACATCATACAAGCATCATATAACATGTCTAACATTATTTCCACACCCAATCAAGCACGCTAGAGGAACATACCATCTATAGCAAATTAATCAAGAGAACCTATAGGCATGGTCTCTACCCAAGCATGCAATTCTCATCCTAAACCTACAAAACAAACCATATATCCCCATACAAGTCCAAAATACCAAATGAAACATGTTCAAAACAGGGAGTAAGCAAACAACCCTCCCAATTACAACTTGGTCACATTATCCTTTATTACTACAAGTTCATTTATTAAACCATACTTGAAGTATTTCGATTCTTGGATTCCTCCTTACTTGTTTCGTGCCCCCAAAAGCTTACTTTCCCTAAAAGCTTACTTTACTGTATTGATGAGAAAAGGGAGCGTAAACATATAATCCCTAATGAATGACGCTCTAAAAACACTCATCAATGCATTTAAAACCATTTAAGTCAAAACATATTTTTAACATCATGCTAAAACATCTCATGCCCTTTCTACCTTTGGAAAAACATGCATACTAAACCATATGCAAAGCATGTATCACAGATCTAATGCATAATCCCATATGCAAAAACCTCAATTTAAGCCTTCACATGTGTATTCATCCAATAGCAAAAAGAGCAAAACATGTATAAATCACATTATACAAAACATAATTCATCCATCATGATACATTAGTTCATATATTGGCATTAAAGTGACCCAAAAGCAAACCATTTTCTTTATTTAAAACACATCGAATACACAGATTTCACAAGTGATTCCTTAGACCACTTAACATACATCCATAAGTAGAGCATACGGCAAAATTAACCCCTTGACGGTTATGATGTATAATATCTACAATGAGAGCATACGACATATTTAACCTCACGACCATTGCGATACGTAATCCACCAGTGGGAGAATACGACACAATTAACCTCGACCACTGCGGTTCCCATAATAGAGAAAATAGTACAATCACAACCCCTCGACACACATGAGGCGACTTATTATAGTGCACTTCAAACCCTATAGCATGCCAACTATATCTGATAACATTTAACCATTGTCACTTTCCAATATATTCTATTTTAAACATGATCCCTCACTGTTTTTCGTATGCATCATTTAATCTTATTTTCAATGCAACAAACCATGCATTTTCATATCATTGAAATACTTTTCATTAAGCATTTACCATGCTCAAATATCATCAATATAAGATCATTTGGATTATAATCTATTCCCCAAACTTGTATATAACAGTAGGTATCAAAACATAAACATATGCATGATAAAATCAACTTTGCCAAACCAAAATTGAGAGCGAAATCGTATAATACTTACTTTCGAGCTTAGACAAGCATTTCAAGCTTAATCTAAACTCCCCAAATCACTTTCAAACCTTTACAAAGCTATAAATCACGTTTTCACTCACCGACAACACAAAGCTTCACTTGCCGATGCAAAATCAAGCGTCTGAAGCTACCGAAACTTCACCACTCGCTATCGGATCAACCTCGCATATTTTATCCACACAAAAACAGAGGATTAATGCATCATTATGCATCTTGAATCCCAACATCATCAATTCTCAACATCGCCTCACCAAGAACCACTATAAACCTTATGAAAACAACCAAAAACTACTTCGATATCAACTTAAACAAAGCCCAGCCATAAACTAACAATCTGAACATCTAGTCAACATCTAAAAACACTTGCAACTTTATCGTATACCTCTAACAACATCATAACAACACAAACACCACGAAATCTAACTATTCACAACCTATAAAATTAGTAATTCAATTAGTTTCGGGATTTTTTTATACATTTCTTCTCATAACATTAAAACATATCTTAGATGTGATCTACATCAATTAAATCTACCAAAAATTAGATCTATAATAAAGATCTACCAATTCCTTATTAAAACTAACTTTAAACATTTTATTCTCAATTTATTTATCAACACATATCAAAAATCAATTGTAAGGGATAAAGAACTTGGGAATTTCAGTAAATAACCTTTGATTAGAGGATAAAAACGAAACTCACCTCTAATGGTTGACTTCTCCCTTAATTGACATGATTTGAGTGAAATCTCCAAGAAAACAAGTAAGATTTGATGTAGAAATTAAAGAAATCAATTGAGAAATTAAAATGAGATCAAGAAGAGTTGATCCTTGATCATTTTAGAGCAAGATAAGTAGTTTGGTTGCTGGAAAAATTGAGAGAAAAGTTGAGAGCAAAAGTGGTTACGTGAGAAAAATAAATCTTATTTCTAAAAGTCTTTTCAATTAAATCTACTTTATTTTTATTTAATAAACATTTTAAAACCATTTAAAAATAGCCTAAATTAAGGGAAAATTCTTATTAAAAATATTGGTATATTAGCTCCCTAAAGATTCTGAGTTTTGACCCTTTTACAATTTAGTCACCAAAACAATTTTGAAAACTTTATATTTTAGTAACCAAACCAAAATGTCATTTAATTCAAACTTATTTCATTAAATGGAGCTTATCAAAACCCTTTAGATAATAATTAAATATTTCCACCATTTTTCCATGTTTTATTTCACGTTAAAAATATTTATTACGATTTAATTCCCGAAACTAGATCGAACCGACTAATCCGGGTCACCCGAATCGTCTACTCTATCTAGCTAACTTATAGGCCCAAATTTGGGGTGTTACAACTGACAAATGAATAAGCTGACTATCAAGAACAAGTATCCTCTTCCGAGGATCGATGATCTCTTTGACCAACTCAAGGATGCCACCGTCTTCTCTAAGATTGATATAAGGTCTGGGTATTACCCGATGACAGTCAAGGAATGTGACATGCCCAAAACTACTTTTTGTACAAGATACGACCACTATGAATTCTTGGTGATGCCCTTTGGGTTAACCAATGCACCGACTGCCTTTATGGATTTCATGAACAGGGTTTTCAGACAAGTTTGTAGTGGTGTTCATTGATGACATATTGGTTTATTCCAAGAATCAAGCTGAACATCGAGATCATCTCCGTATTGTGCTTCGGACCCTCTAAGACAAGTAGCTTTATGCTAAGTCTAGCAAGTGTGAGTTTTGGCTCAATGAAGTCTCATTTTTGGGACATATTATGTCAGCGACAGGTATTCAGGTGGACCCAAAAAAGATTCAAGCTATCACTGAATGGAGGTTGTCGAAGAATGTTGGAAAGGTTCAGAGTTTTCTCGGTCTTGTTGGTTACTATAAGAGATTCGTTAAAGGATTCTCTATGATAGCAGGACCATTGACAAAGCTTCTACAGAAGGGCACTCCTTTTGAATAGATCGAGAGGAAACAACGTAGCTTTGACCAACTCAAGCAAGTATTAACTCATGCACCAGGCCTAACCCAACCCGAGTCTGGTAAAGATTATACAGTGTATAGCGATGCTTCGTATCTCGGGTTAGGATGCGTATTGATGCAAGAAAGTAAGGTTATTGCTTATTCTTCGAGACAACTAAAGCCACACGAAATGAAATATCCCACCCATGATCTTGAATTGGCTGCAGTTGTGTTTGCATTGAAAATCTGGAGACATTATCTATACGGAGAAAAATGCTAGCTCTTTAGTGATCACAAGAGCCTCAAGTACTTATTGACTCAGAAAGAGTTGAATCTTCGACAAAAAAGGTGGATGGAACTCCTTAAAGACTATAACCTTCTCATTGACTATCACCCGAGCAAGGCCAATGTTGTAGCTGGTGCACTCAGCCGCAAACCTTCGCCTACCCCTCGAGCTATTAACGCTCATTTCAAGTTCAGGAAGCACCGACCCCTAGTAGCTGAACTTCAGATTCGGTCTACCATCATATCAAGGATTAAGTCATTGCATGACCAAGATCCTGAATTGCAAGCCATTGTCTCTCACAACAACAAATTTCTCATTTTATGACAAAATTTCTATGTGACGTTGTGAATAAGGACACAAAATATACTATAAGCGTGACAATTTCTTATTTTCGTCACAATTAGTGAATAATGATATACTTTTTCTGACAATTTTAATAATGGTCACTATTTTCGTCACTATATGTTTGGCGTCTTAAAAAAATTTTGGAGGGAAATATTTCAATGACGTTTAGAGAAACTGTGACGTAAAATCGTCACCAATTAAATGAAAATATTAGTGATAAATTATCATTACTATAACAATGCAAATGTTAATTAGTGTATGCAAATTCATCACGAATAAGATTTATTTGTGACACTTGAATTCATCATAACTTAGAAGAAAAGATGACATTTTATGTTTTCAAAAAAGGTTAGACATTATAATCTTGATCATCACTTAATTAGTTGTTGTGTGGTTGGTTGAAATTAAGTTATGTTCTTGGTACACTTAAAAAGTATTTACTAAATAACCATATTTCTCTGCACCAACATGTTTATTTGATAAACATTTAGAAATGTCAATGAAAATTCAGATGCTTGTATCGTATCTATGCATCGTACACGCATACATGAGGTTTAAAAAACAAAATACTCATTAAGTTTTCAAGGCTTATAAATCTTTCTTTGGTCGAGTAAATACGAGAATACTAGTTCTTGTTAATTCAAGTGAAATATTGCACATACCTCGTATGGTCTAAAGCATGATTCAAACCGAACAACTCTAATTAAAATTAATAAAACTTTGGATTACATCAGATCTTTCAGGGTAGGTTAAGGAATCACAAATATGAAGCATAAACAGACCATAACACGAATATTATCAAGGCATATATTATTACTGAAATTATTGTTCGATTTTATTAATAACTTCCATTCATGTCTACTAGCAAATGTAAGCTTTAGACAAGGTAATATTGGCTTTTATGAATTGATGCTTTAAACTTTGTTGATGTCTTAATTGATAAATAAAAAAATACTATTAAATAAATCACATTACATTCTTGGATCTATCCCTACCTTCTACATTGAAGTATCAGAGTGTTCATTGCAAAAACATGGATGTCGATAAGCCACAATCAACGATGGTTAATGACAATAGCCCTAGTACAAACTCAAACTTATTTGCCTTTTCCAAGTGCTCCTTACCTGACAATGGTGATGGGTGAACATCTATGTGCAACATAAACCTATCATGAATTTTCATTTGGTAAAGGAAAAACAAAAGGTAAAATCATATGTTGACTCCATTAACAACAAAAGACAACATTATCCTTTTGAGTACAAGAGATTGTTAAGCAAAAAAAATCAATTAGAAAAATAAAAGGTCTACTTGACTTTACAAGATTAATCAATAAGATCGAATTACAAAAACTAAAAAGGGCTCTAGAATATTATGTTAAAAAACGAGCATTATGGGCTAATAATAAAATAAATGTAGCCATTAAAAGCATAAAGGTGAGAAACAAAATTGGCCAATAGCTTTAGCAATCATGTATTCACTAACAGTAAGAGCAGAAATCAAAAGTCACATAATTTGGGTCAGATTGATGAAGCAAATGATCACTTCTAAAGCTACAATAGGTAAACAATAAGAATTTAAGCCAGTCAAAATTAAAAGTGTTAAAAATGGTCATAAATTGAGTGACAATAGAATGATAATGATGAATAAGAAGAGGGAAAAAGAATTCTTGAATTTAGTTCTGATAACATCTATTTATCAATTCTAACAATCTTTCAAAACAAAAGAAATTTTCATGCCTAACAAATTCCATGAAAGTTGAAACTCCTACAACATAGTTCGCAGAATATTTGGACTCCATCATCCAACTTTTATCCATGGTGTTAATTTTTCCTAATTCAATTTAAAAAATATAATGTTGGTTACAATTCAAGATCAAATAGTTTAATCTAAAAAATACACATGATCGTATCAAGTTTAAAACAACATGAGCATATGTACAAAATTTCAACTAATGTTTCAAGTATCTAGAAACAATATAAGCATATGTACAAAATTCCGTCAATTTACTTAACAAAAACGAATGTATGCATCCCAATCAAATTACCAAATGTACTTCTAATTATTAGAATCAAAAGACATTCTAATTGTCCATTTCCTATACTCGATGGCTACCTATTTTTTTCTCACAAACAACTATCCGAGTCTTGTCCTTTCAATTTAAATTGATTAATTCAATTTCTATCCAGCTTTTCACCATGCCACTGCCACACTTCAACAGCTGTCCTTTATTTTCATTTCTATTATTTCTCAACTAATTAGCTTACTATGAATCTATATATTGAGACTTTAAGTTTTGGACAAAATTCTTCTTTCACCATCACAAGTTGTTAACATTGTTTTTGCAGACACATGAAATAATCTGCTATGACTGAACCTTCTCTTGTTAACATCAAGATTCAACTAATAAAACCAATCATCTTTTCTTGCACAAGTTGTTAACATCAAGTTTCAACTAAAGCTGTCTTTTCTTGCGCAAGCAATGTTTCTATATTTTCAGTTCAACAAATCATCTTTTCTATCTCTGATGTATTAGGTAAGCAATTTAAAATCAACCTTGGACGGTTTGGACACTCTTTTTATTCAACTAATAAAACCAATCATAATGAATAACTATCCTTTTTTGGGTGGAAGTGATTCACTCAAACCTTAACACCAGAAACAAATAACAGATTTTTAAGTAATACAAGTAACTTTGTTTCTAACCATAAATTGAAACAGAAAAAGAAAAGTAAACAAACTTTTTATAAAGAAAATAACAGAGGAAAAGTGAAACGAAATAGTAGCAGCAAAGTGAAACGAAATAATATAAGCAAAGTGAAGAATGGATGCACAAACCAGGTGAAGACCAACCAAGCTTAAAAGATTGCACAAATCAGGCCCTCCAATTAAAAGAAACACCAGACAGCAGACAGCAAGGTGAAGATCAGTTAACAAAACACAACTCTTCAATTAAAGAAATTACCGGACAACAAGGTGAAGATCAATTACCAAAAGCACTGCCAGAACAAAAAATATTTTAATTTTTCATTCGATCTTCAAGTTTAACAAATACCAAAAATCAAACTGAAAATCCCTAAATTTCAAAACCAAACTAAATTAAAAAATATACCCAAGCACCATAAATCATACCTTAAAACCGCGCACAGACTTTTGAACTCGAAAACTAAATTTTCGAATCGAAAAGCTCTATTTGAAGCACAAGTTGGAGAAGCAAGGCTAAGAGAACAAACTTCATGGGGATAACTGATAAGAACGGTAAAGTTTTATTTTAAAAACACACAAAAATATAAGATTATCAAAACGGTAAGTTAATTAAAACGACGTCATTTGTTTTAGAAGGTAAATAGTCGATATTTTATTAAATAATCAATATTTTAAAAATTCAATAATATTATACTAATTTTTAAATGAGAAAAATTTTGATATACAGTATGTGTAAACTTTATTTTACACGTGTTTGTCAAATTTAGGAGTTAGAGGTTTAGTTTAGGGGTTTATGTTGCAAGGTTTATAATTTAAGAATTATGGTTAGGGTTTAGAGTTTAGAATTTATAATTTATGGAGTTAGGTTAGGGTTTTAGATTTAAAAAAAAAGTTTTATAAAATTTTTTACACAATCTGTGTATCAAAATATAATTCTTTTTAAATTCATCAATTTAACCCTCGAAATCCTCGAATTGTATTAATATAATCATTTAATTATCTTTAATTAATAAAATTATTATGACGGGCCATCTTTTGCCATGCTAAATAATCTGTCGTTAAATAATGTCTCAATGTCGTTAAATAATCTGTCGTTAAAAGATACTGCAACCGACTCTTAAAATATACAAAGAAAAACCGACTATTCAAAAAGCATGTTTTAGCATAGCCCTAACTTTCCAACAATCTCATTTGACGAATAACATTAACTCAATCATGAAAAAATAATCACATATTGTGTATGTGTATTAAAAAATATTCTTTAAATAATAAATAATAAACTTTTTTTATAAAAAGTTATAGAAAGTTGGTATGTGTATTAAAAAACATTCTTTAAATTATTTAAAAAGATGTTTATTTACTAACGGGATTGATAGTCCAAGTGGTAAGCAGCTTGATTCTGCTTAAGCGAGTTTCAAGTTTGAGGAGTTGCGTATGCAGAAAACCCCCGCTGAGAGACTCATCCATCAAAGTCAAGTGTACGACGTGGGTTGGTCCGGATTAGTCAAGGTAAAACCTTCAAAATCGGAAGGGAAACAAAAAAATGTGTATATTTAAAATTCTATGACGTTTTATGTTTTTACTATATTTATTTTCTTAATAAATTTAATGGCATGCTTTACAGAAAACCGCCACATTTATAAATTGGAGGCAAATTTTTTTCATATTGTGAAAACTATATTTAAATACATTGGAGGTAAATTTTATTTTCCCTCCCATATAAAATTCGACTCTACATATTATTCCCATATAAATTAGAAAAAATAAAAATATTTGATGATAAACTTTCTATTCTATATATTAATCATAATGGTTTTCTCTATGTTTAGGCGAACAATTCAAGAACCTCAATTAGTCTTTGATGGTTCAAATCAAACCCAAAAAGCTGATCCTCAGCAAGTCTTTGCTGAACTAAATTGAAACCAAGAACATGAACTCTAGTTGAAGGAGGAGCAGAGCTTAAGACTACTGATAATATAATGAATGAAGTGCTGGGTATGAGGTCGGGATACATTCCAGGGCTTGGCTATGGACCCAAGCTTAAAAAAAATCAAGTGCAAATACAATCGACTTAGAAAAGAGTTTAAAGAATAAAGAAGATAATTTAGATTGACTCATCATCAATAGAATTACAACCGACACAAAATTTAGATTGAGATTTCTGCAACAAGATTTCACATGTCATTGTTGTTACATTATTTTTTTATTTTCTTTGAATAATGAAGTGTTTTATCATAAAAAATAGTATTATTATGTTTTTTTAGTGAATTCTTGTTTTACTTTTACTATTTTCCAATAAATGAATTATGTTATATTTTGGTTTAGTTTAGTATAAATAATTTCATTTTATTATTCTGAATATTTATCATAAAATATTAATTATAACGTGACATTTATAATTTATAATTTTAGGTGAGGACATTTTACGTCATTAACTATGTGACATTTTTTTTCGTCACTAGAATATTAATAATTTTATAATGCCACGTTATGCATAATCGTTATTCAAGATATTATTTGGCAACGTTTTATTATGCCACTAAAATGTGACAATATCTCTTTCATTACGTATATGTTAATTTTAATGCATTATTCGTAATGATACAAATAATCAATGACACAATCTTATATAATCCGGTGACGTAACTAACTGTCATTGAATATAAATTATAACATGATGGCATGTATTATTGTCATTCATACTATTACAATGTGACAATATGTTATGTCACTAAATATGTGATGATATATTTTTCGTCACCTATATGTATTATTTGGCCCTTACGGGCTAGTTGTAATATTTGTAATTTTGGGCTTTTATAATTGTAACATGGACTGTTAAAAATAAACTTTGGGCTTTATTATTTTTAATTATTTAATTATTTTTTTGAGTTTCTGTTTAATAATAATATAACTATATAGTAACATAATATAACCGAATAATAATATAATATATTAGTAATAATAATAAACCGAGAAAATAATAATATTAATATATAATACTAATTAAAATAAATATTCATAATAATATTTTTGTGTTTTAGATATACTATCATATCAAGAAGGGTAATACTAATAACCAAAGCCCAAATATTCACAAAAAAATAAATAAACCGGTTAACCCCGGATAAAATTAGTGATTACAAAACTTAATAAAAATAAATAAAAATAAAACTAATATAAAAAATTAAAATGTATTAGATATTAAAAATGATAAAATATAAATTAAAAATATTTATAAAATATTAAAAATTGAACACTTTCATCGAAAATGTCTTCGACTTCATCAGTTTGAGTATTACCATTCGTTAAACAAATTTTCAGTGAAATCAACCTTGTATTAAAGTAACAATAAAACTCAATTTTTCTTTTGCTTTTTTACATCAAATTGATGCTCATTAATATTTGATGTAGAAAAACGAAGGATATTTTTTTCTTTTTACAACTTTAATATAATGATGATTCCAATGAAAATATATTCAAGCAATATTAGTAGGCATAGCATAGCTAGAAACAGTAGAAGACTTTTTCGATGGTTTATAAATATTTTTAAAATTTGAGTTTTTATGTTTATAAATTTTCACATTTTTTAATTTTATGTTTTTACTTAATTTTTAAATTCATTATAGTATTTTTATTTTTTTAAATATCTTATAAAATATTTTTAAATTTTTAACAATTTATTATTTTTTAGCTTAAAGATTAAGTGAGTTATCGAACTTTCAATTAAAATCAATTATACCCCTGAGCTAAACAAAAAAAATCAACTATGCCCTCGAATCCGGTTAAAAAAATCAATTCAACCCCTTTGTCATGTCATTATCATCACACGTGTACTACTACATTAGCACAGTGGACTGCCATGTCAGCATTATTATCTGTCACGTCAGTACTGTAACGGTCAATGTTGGTCAATAGGCTAATTTATTGTAATTCGCGAACTAAAAGACCTAATTGACTGCGTTTTCGTGTGAGGGACTAAATTGTTAATTTAGGTCGAACTTGAGGTTAAAAATACCCTTTTAACCAATACAATGAGCAGATTTTAAAATATTTTTTATTTGAAAAATATTTATAAGAAATTTAAACGAAATTAATACAATTGCTGCATTATTATATCATTTGACTACGAATTATTTTTATTTTTTGGAATGATCCATAAGTACAACGATTTTTTTTTGTAAAGAAAGAAAGAAAGAAAAAGTATACCAACAATCAATTAGTGATATTACATATCAGTGTGGCAAATTTGTCCTGTTGATAGTGATTTATTTTGGTTTGTCCATGTAATGAAACGACTGCATTCAAGCTTGCAAATACATTGGTGCGGCCACGCTAGTGTGGGTTGGTGGTTACTGGTTGGTTTTTGAATGGATGAGAGACACAGGGAAATGGATGTTATTGAGATAGCCAGAGTATCTGTTTCGGCATTGATAATTTTCTTTCGAACGGTTTGTTTTAGTGTGTTGGTCGGACTATGATGATGTAATGGCTGCAGTCTCGGCATAGATACGATGTACTCTTTTTTCTCTATTTATGTTTAGGGATGTTTTTAATGAGGCACGTATCTATGTCATATGTATGATGCTCCTTAATAAAATCATACAATTTTATCTTAAAAAAACAATCAATTGTTCTGGTAGGATGAGACACTAGATTTTTTAAACAAGGTCAGAGGATTGAGTCTTGACGTTGTGAATGGAGAAAATTGTTGAAAGAGTATCTGCAATATCCGATCTAGATTAGTCAATTAATAAGTTTGATACCGATAATTAAATAAAAAATAAAAAGAATATGAATTCGAATTTTGAAGAAATAAAAGAAAGACATAACAAATTCAATAGGAACCATAAGATCCCCCAATTGAACTTGAGAAGGAAGTATAACTAATGAAATTATTAGGGTGGAGTTTGTAGTATTCAATAAAAATGGGAACTACAATGACAAACCATGTAAACCATGAGTTATTTATTTATTTATTTTGACAAAGTAAATCACGAGTTTATTATATTGAAAATAGTCTCCCGCAATCAGAAAGTGGTTGGGTGCATTAATAAGGCACATTACACTCTTAAGGGAAGGATGAAATTTAAATTATTAGGGTGGAGTTTGTAGTATTCAATAAAAATGGGAACTACAATGACAAAACATGAGTTATTTATTTATTTTTGGCAAAGTAAATCACGAGTTTATTATATTGAAAATAGTCTCTCCGCAATCAGCAAGTGGTTGGGTGTATTAGTAAGGTCCATTACACTCTCAAGGGAAAGATCAAATTCAAATTTTAAAAATAACATTATTAGGAGGGATGGTCTGGCACAACGAACATAAATATTAAAACTAGCATACATATTATCTAAAAAAATTGTCTCTCCGCATATTATCATTGTTATCACTTATTTTATTCAATCGGTCAAAACTCATTTACAAGACCCAATATATAATTACATTGCCATACCCATTTACATAGCCCAATAACCTAAACTAGCCTAAGCCATTAGTAGGTCCAATTTGGAGACCATTATCCAAAAACGTAAACTAGCCATCTCCCCATATATAAGCTTCGAGGGGAGCCCAAGAGTCTTGGACAACGTTGATGCCTCAGAAAAAAAGAAGAGAGAAATCCAAGAATAATAAAAAATTGAGAATTTTTTTTTATTATTTTAATCTTTATTTTTCTCTTAAATTTTTTGTTGTTATCCAAAAAATATTAGGATACGTTTGGTTTAAAGAATGTGTGATTATATATATATAAATAAGATTCTCAGAATGTAACATTACTTGACATATTACTTGGAATATTGCATTACCTTGTTTGGTAGGAATGTGAGATTACGATGTTTGGTTGTGAATATAAAATTATCTGGAAGTAAATTTTACCAAATTATATAGATATTTTGTATTTATTTTTATCGTCGTATATTATAGACTTTAAAAATGATGTTTTAGTGATTAAAATTAATTGTTTAAGTTATTCAAAAAAATATTTTATAGTTGATAACTTCAATGTTATAAGCTTTAAAGCCAAACTATCATGTAAAAATAAAATTCAAATTCGAATCAACTTTATATTATTTAAATTAAATAGTTCTAATAAAAATACATTAAATTTTAAAATATTATTTAAATCAATTTTACATTATGATATAGATATTTACATAATATATTTAATAAATAATACTAGACATCATAAATATTTTATTAATAAAAATATATTAAATATTAAAATATTTTTTTAAATAAGTATAACATCATTTAAATATTAAACTAATATAAAATAAAATATTTAATAAGGTTACACTCAATTAATTAGCTATCTAGTTATATGCAACAAGTGGACCAATATAAACAAAATTTATTATTTTAAGAGTATTTAAGTTCAAAGTGGTGAGAATTGACAAAAGCTTTAGAAATGGATGAGAATGACATTCTCACTATTTTACCAAAAAATATTACTGTTGAGAATTATCTTTTCCTACCTGTGGGAATGATAATACACCAAAAATGAGAATAAGATTCCGAAAAAAGATTATTAACCCCATAATAATCTTTTCCTTGAATCAAACGCCCCTTAGAGTAAAGTTCACAAATGATAACTGAACTTTAGTACATTATTCAATTTGGTAAATGCTAACTAAACTTCAAAATACTTCAATGTTACCATTAAACTTTTAGTTTTGCTTCAATGTTACCACTGATCCGTTAATAGACGTTAACATTAGTTATAATATTTTGTATAATAACACATTTAGTCCTCCACGTTTGTACATTCATACAGTTTAGTCTTAATTCAAAAAATATAATAAATTTGACCCTCATTATTTAAACATTATTTCATTTTAACTATATTTTTTATTAAAAAATTAACCCCGAGCTCTAAATTCACATCCCAAAACTCTTTGGGGTCACCTAAACTAGGATCTATCTCATTAACTGTCAGCTTGAAATCCATACCCATCACATAGTAGAGTGAGTTCAACGTGTTAAGGTAATCCTGAACTTCCTTCAGGCGGATTACTCTGCACAAAGAGAGAGACCAGTTAGTGAGAAAATGTTTATAGTTTCAAGAGGTTGAAACAATAAAGACATAAAAAAAGGAAAGTTGACATTCTCTTTCTAAAGTTCATGAGCCCTATTTTGTTTATGATTTATGGTTTAAGGTTAAATTATTTTTAATAAAAAATATAGCTAAATTAAAATAATATTTAAATAATGAGGGTTAGATTTATTTTTTTAATTAGGACTAAATTGTGTGAATGTATAAATGTAAATGACTAAATGTGTTATTATACAAAATATTTTAACTGTTGTCAACGCCTGTTAACAGGTCAGTGGTAGCATTGAAGCAAAACTAAAAATTTAATGGTAACATTGAAGCAATTGGAAATTTGGTTACCATTTACCAAATTGAATAATTTACCAAAGTTCAGTTAGCATTTGTGAACTTTACCCAAAATGTTATACTACCTTCTTGATACTTTTGTAGTGTAATAACAATTTAACAATAACTTGTTGCTTTATGGCTGAATGCAATTATCGAACTATTGATTTAATAGGACGATCTCGCTTGCTTAGACAATATTGCAAAAAAGAATAAATTGATGAAATTTTTAAATATGAAGGATTAAATTTATTGAATTGTTTCAAATTATGACAAAATTAATAGAATGTATACGTTTTGAGGACTAAAAATGTTATTATACCAACTAAAAGTGACATGTATGTATGCAGAGTGATGTATTTGTAACAATATGCTAATTAAGTGATATGGTTGTATCAATGTGTTGATTCAGTGACCACTTTACAACTTTTAAAAGAACCATCCACATAATCCATTTTTATTGTAAAAACATTATTGGATTGGATCGAACATCTTCAGACCTAATTGATTCTTAATTCAAAGTGATACAATAAATTTAAAATTTTATATTTAAAAATATATCAATTAGTCATTTTTCTTCTCCCAAATTTTTTGTTCTTCGCAGTTCATCATTATTCCTACTTGGGTACTCTTAGTAACAAGAGTTATTATAAGGATCGTAGCACGCTCGAATCGATCTCCCAAAACCATCAAGAGGGCTGTTTTCACTCTTTGATGAATTGGCTAAAACCGATAAAAATAGTAGACAATTTGCACAAGGATTTTAAAGTGGTTTGACTACCCAACCGAGTCTACATCCACTACTTTAGCACACCACTAAGGATTTTTCAATTCACTAAGAAATCTTCCTTTTTTCAAAGATCAAGAGGAAACCTTTACAACCCAATCTTTTCAATGGCTAAGATAGAACCACTCTAGTTTCTACTTAGGCTAAACTAGAACCTCTCCCTTTTACAAGGTATTTGTGTAAACAATGAAAACCTCACTAGGTGGGTGTTTACAAGAATTAAGCCCACAAGAGTGTAAAGGATAAAAACAATTAAGCACTCTCTATACACTATATACAAGAGAAATGAAGAAATAAGACTTAAAGATAATTTCTCTTGATCATGAAGCTTGATGTGTTCGCTAACCATCTTCAAGTGTTCCAGCCTTCCTTTTATTGATTGGAATGAGCTTGTGGCCGTTACTAGCCGTTAGGGGTAAATTGGAGGCGTTGGGGATATTTTCTAGTCGTTAGATTCTGTTTCAGGCAATGGGTATCGGTACGCGTAACCCCCACATCGGTACTTGCACTTAAATCAAAACTAGCCATTGTAGACCATTAATCGGGTACCAGTATGCGATACACTATATCTGTACGAGAACACTCGTATCGGTACGGACAAGTCTGTATCGGTACGGGCAAGCATTTTTTGACGTTTTGAAATGTTTAAAACATATTTGAACAAGTCAAAAACACTTAAAAACAATTTTCATTTGTTATATCAAAATATTATCTCAACAACCTCCCCCTTTTTGATATAACAAAACATTTGAAAAATTGTTTTTGAGATTTCCCCCTTAGAAAAATAATTTTAGAAAAAGGGAATATTTGTGAAAAATATTTAAGACTCCCCCTTTTTCTTTTTGAAATTGAATTTTTCAAACCTATCTCTCTCCTTTTTTTGTTATGTCAAAAATAGTTCAAACCAAGTTTGAAATCTCATTAAGTTTAAAAAACACCAAATGTTGAAATTAAGTACCAATTGATAGAAGGTACCAATTGTTGGTGTAAAATAACAATGGAGATAAGATATTTTACTTTTTAAAATTAAAAGCTCCCCTTAATCAAAGCATTCCATTTTAATAAATTTAGGTCAAATGCTTGACACTTAAAAGACATTGAATTTCATTATTGAATTAAACCAATATAAAAACACTTGAAATTCAATGTATCCAAGACTTTAAAAAATCTTTATGCAAACATATGAATGAAACTATTAGACTCATATGCATAAAGCACTCAAGTAATGTCATGGTATTTAGATATTGAAATAAAAAACACATAAATACATGGACATTAATCAATCAAAAGTAGATAACCAAAAATATAAAATTAAAAGCATTAAGCTTAGAGGTTACCCATTTTCTTCACTTGTGTGACTAGAGCATTTCCATGTCTTTGCATAGCTCCAACACACCTACAAGAGACATTTATTTCGATTTTGGTATCCAAATTGCTTTGGATCCATTTACATTAATTTCAATGTCTCTAGTTCCCTTAGGAACCCATACTTGTCAAATCCTATAAGTTTTCCTTTTCTTTATAGGACAAGTATGTAAAGAATGACCATGATAATGGCAATGTGAGCATTTTGCCATTGTGTGACAAGATGAATTATTAAAAATAATTTCCTTTTCTTTTGTTAAGCTTTCAAGCTTAACTTTCAATCAAGATTTTCTTTTTTCTAAAACTCCATTGCTTGTTTTTGAAAACTCTAAATTATTTTTCAAAATGTCATTTTGGTTTTCAAAATCCAACTTTGTTTTCAAAAGAAAATCGTTTTAAAATTCAAGTTTAGAAATCATTTTCTTAAATTTGGAATTCATGACCTCAAATTCCAAAAATAATTCATCGAATGTATCTTGTAACACATCAAATTAATACAAATTTGGATCACTAGAGTTAGAAGATACCTTGGGCTCGTTGAGAGCCAAAATGTCATCCTCCTTAGGGATTGAGAGGAGGTTTGCACAAGATGAAGAATCATCTTTCTTCTCTCTCTTCTTGTTGCTATAGAGTTTCTCAAGCTTCTCCCATATTTCTTTGACACTTTTGCACGTGGAGACTTTCTTGGAAACGTCTTCATTGAGACCACAAAGAAAAAGGTGCATGTCCTTGGTGTTTAGCTTTGCCTTCGTGTCATTTACACTCCTTTGCTTCTTCTTCTTCTTAGGAACTTCCAAGTATCCATCTTCAATGATTTCTCAAACTTCGGAATCAAGAGATTTGATGAAATACTTCATGACATTGCTATATTGGAAGTTTTTCTTCTTCGAAGAGCGGAGGACACGAGATAGAGAAGCCTTCTTCAAATCTTGCCATTTTTCTTGATTAGTGGACTTTGAGCAAATGGTCTTTACTCTCAGATGTTATTCCTTCGATAGAGACGAGGCTCTGATACCGATTGCAAGGATCATAGCACGCTCGAATCGATCTCCCAAAATCATCAAGAGGGTTAGTTTTCAATCTTTGATGAATTGGCTAAAACCGATAAAAATAGTAGACAATTTACATAAGGATTTTAGAGTGGTTCGACTACCCAATCGAGTCTACACCCACTACCTTAGCACACCACTAAAGATTTTCCAATTCACTAAGAATTCTTCCATTTTCAAGAATCAAGAGGAAACCTTTACAACCCTATCTTTCCAATGGCTAAGATACAATCACTCTAGTTTTTACTTAGGCTAAACTAGAACCTCTCCCTTTTACAAGGTATTTGTGTAAATAATGAAAACCTCACTAGGTGAGTGTTTACAAGAATTAAGCTCACAAGAGTGTAAAGGATAAAAACAATTAAGCACTCTCTATACACTATATACAAGAGAAATGAAGAAATAAGACTTACAGATATTTTCTCTTGATCATGAAGCTTGGATGTGTTCTCTAACCATCTTCAAGTGTTCCAACCTTCCTTTTATTGATTGGAATGAGCTTGTGGCCGTTACTAGCCGTTAGGGGTAAATTAGAGCCATTGGGTATATTTTCCAGTCGTTAGAGTCTATTTCAGGCAGTGGGTATCGGTACGCGTAACCCTCGTATCGGTACTAGCGCTTAAATCAAAACTAGCCGTTGTAGATCGTTAACCGGGTATCGGTATACGATACACCATATTGGTACGTGACCACTTGTATCGGTACAGACAAGTCAGTATTGGTACGCTATTTGGCTACTGGAAAATCGATTTAAGGAAAAACAAAGGGTGTATCGTTACGGGCTTAATTGTATCGGTACGGGCAAACAGTTTTTGACACTTTGGAATGTTAAAAATATATTTGAACAAGTCAAAAACACTTAAAAATAATTTTTATTTTGTTATATCGAAATATTATCTCAACAGTTATGCCAAACTTGATCTTTTTAATTAATCATAAACACTTATATTATTATTATTATTATTATTATTATTATTATTATGTTTTCAGTAATATTTTTGTCATCATTCGATTCTGATCTAGTAGTTCATATTATAAAATTAAAAAAATAATTATAATAAAATTAAAAAAATAATTATGTATATGGATCTTAAAAATAAATAATAAATATCATATGATTATAACTATAAAAGTAGATTTATATATTAATTATTTTATAATAAATGTTTTTAATTATTTAAATGAATTAGAACCTCACACAAAATAAGCAACATTATAAAATATAATAACATCAATAATTAATAACATATAATTTAGCAAATCATACAAACACATGGAATAAAAGAATGAAAATTTAAAATATGTGTTGGTTAATTTAACTGAAAGCTTATAATTAAATACATAAATAAATCATATAATTGTAACACCTTCGACTCGGATGTCACATTTGGGCCCCAAGCCCAAACCATTACCATAAAATTTTGCAAATAGATTTAGCCCAAATCACATTCATTCATAAAATCCATTAAGTTTGAATATTTCAAAGTAGATAAATCCATTAAAACGTTACATGAGAGTTCCATTTAAAATACATAATTAATGTAGCGATCTCTTCTTTTTTTGCTAAAAACGGGTTTCGAGGTATTTATGCTTTTTCCGGGTATTTAAATTATATTCCGTAGGGTTTTAGAAAACCGTATTTTATTTCAAAAGTGGAGTCGCCACCGGCCACTAAGGTAGGTCGGGCACCATAAAACCAGAGATTTAAAACTGTTGGGGTTCGGGAGTCGGTTACGGATGGGGAAGGATTAGCACCCCCACACCGCCCAAAATTGGTACTGTAATAATTACCGCTTTTTAATATTAAACTTTTCGGATTAAAATGTCCATTAAATTAAAATTTGGTTATAAGTGCGAGTAAATTCTAAGGGCCCAGTTATTCGAGAGTAAACCAATAGACCACTATCACTACGCTTGATACTGGCCACGTTTACGCTCGAATAAAAGGGCACCACATTGACAATAATATATTCCATTATGCAATCTTAGAAAACAAATTTAAAAAAGGAACATACATTCACATTGACATGGTACTAAAACATAAAAAAGAATAATACAAAATTAAACAAAAATAATAAAATGTAAAAACATGAGTGGCATAACACATCGCAAGAAGACATAAACACAAATATGGAAAAAATGAGAAAAACATGCTTCCAAAATTAAATTAATTAATCACAACACGCTTAAACATATAAAAAAACACAAATGAAACATGTGCATGACATATATATAATATGATACTAAATTAAATAAACACCGTTACCATAATATGACATTAAAACTTATCATGTGACACAATTTAAGCATACATTAGGACATCATGACATTTATATGTAACAAATAATATCACACTAACATGTAACCTACAATGCAAATATATATATACATGCTAAAATATATACATGGTGATACGTATAAAAACATAAATACACATACTAAAAAAACATATAAAATAAAACACGAAGAATAAAATAAACATGCTAAAATATATACATGACATGAATAAACAAACTAAATAATATATTAACATGATGATACACATAAAAACATAAAAGGGGTAACAAATATACTTATAATGCATATATGAATATCATCCCAAATCATGCTAACACAAGAAACATTAAAACATGGCTGTTAAAAAAAGCATAAAAACATACAATAAAGGACTGAAATAAAGTAAAAACAAAACAGAAAACAAAAATCAAAAGCAATAAAAAACAATTCAGGGACAAGATTGCAGGCTGAACAAAACTTTAAAGGACTGATATTGTAATATACCCATGCGGCAAACCCAAAAAAATCTCAAAAACGCGGAGTGGTTAGGGGGATAATTTCACCATTTTGAAAACTAATTTTCTTTTAATTTGGGGCCCAGATTGAAAGAAAGCAAAAAGAAATGAGGACTGAACTTGTAATTAGACCAAGGGGCAGACTCGGTTTAAAAAAATGAA
Source organism: Hibiscus mutabilis (assembly GCA_019671005.1). Lineage (NCBI taxonomy): Eukaryota > Viridiplantae > Streptophyta > Magnoliopsida > Malvales > Malvaceae > Hibiscus > Hibiscus mutabilis. Next base: position 38,730,540 of record CM033743.1, on the reverse strand, counting down.
TGGGCGGGGGGATTTATGATGCGATTATGCCATTTTTAAAAATAAAAACTCCTATAAAAAGGACCTCATCAGACCCTTTAGCCCCTTTTAGCCACTTTATTTTAAACCCTAAGAATAAACAAACCCTCTTCTTTATTTTTCTCTCTCAGCCGACCATCTTCAAATCTAAGAAAATAAAACCAAATTTCTAGGTTCTGGTGGCTGACCGCCGCTCGCCAGTGGTGGCGGATCCTGAAACAACCTCTAAAAGACTCATTTTCCTTTTTAAAACCCAAATATGCACTTAGATTTTAGGGGAACGCTCATATTTGCCAAGATCTGAAAAACCCATTGCCCTCCTTAAAAAACTCTCTTTTTTACAACTCCGTCACTCCCCTTTTCAACCGATTCACCCTAGGAGTGGGCTTATCACCGGTGAGAAGGAGGATCGACGACCAGGGTAAACTCACCCTTTTTTATTTTATTATTTTCTTTTTTTGGGTATGAGAAATATGCATGCACAAAAATAAGAAAGATAGATGATTACCACTGGGAATTCTTTTCTTTATTTCTAATCTCTGTGTACAAAATATGGACACATTTGATATATAGGCTCCCTTTTGATTGATTGATTTCTTTCTTGTTTGCTTACAAGATTAGATGAAATGATTTTCTCTGTGATCTAACTTGTACTTATCTGATTTTGCATGTCCAATTCGGTGGGCCAGTGAGGCATGAGCGTACGGCGGCAGCGACAGAGCAGGGCTTTCGTTCAGACGTGTTCTCGACCGTTGGATCAGATCTGATCCAACGGCTGAGATGGCATGAGGAATGGACGGCTCAGATTGGATCTAGAGACTGGTAGGATGGCATGAGATGGTGCCACGTGGCACTCAGCAGCCGATGGGTCTTGTGCGTGCGATGCACGCGCGCGTGGGGAGTTGAACAACTCATGCGTGCATCCACGTAGCCAGCTAGAAGGGCGCTCTCCTTTGATTGTGGCTGTTGGATCTGGGTCAGATCCAACGGCTCTTGGTTGAATGCCAAAGAAAAAGATATCATTAGGGTTATGGGTTAGGGTTTTTAATTAGGTTTGGGCTTGGGGTTTGGCCGGTTGGGCCTTGTACATTTAATTGGGCTTTGTATATATAATGGACTTGGACTGTTAACTTTTTGGGTTTTAATTAATTAAAATTTTGGATTTTATTTTAACTTAGCCCAATAATAATAGCAATAATTATTATAATAATAATAATGATAATAATGATACCTGCACACATATATATATGGGCATACACATACGTATATATAACATATACATACATTTAAATACTTACATACATCACATACATTTAAACACAAACAAATACATATATATATTCACACATAACTGATACAAGCATACATACATTAGTATACATGAAAACAATGTAAAACATACCTGACATAAAATGTGGACATACATGATACACGTACACCACAACACTTATTAATAGGTACATGTTACATAATATATATGCACCACACATGCATTCACACACATCACACACATGTATTACATTTATATTAATAATGTATATGCACATATATATGTAAACATGCCATAATAATATTAATTAGTTATTACACTAATACAGATTAACATAATATTTATACACCAGATAAAAATGAGTGATTACAGTTGCCCCTCTTTGCTTGTTCTCGTGGAACGGGAACAAAGCAAAGATCATAAGCACTCATTTTTATCCACCTTCCCTGTTTGTAGCTCCGGAGTCACGTGTTCTTCTGGAACTCTCCGCTTGTCCTTAGCTAAGTCTTTGGGTTCGTAAGTTCTTCCTATATAGAACTTCTTCACCTTCTGATGTTGGATCTACAGGCTCTTCTTATATAGAACCTTTCGCTTTTTCAGGCAGATCATTCACTCTAAAGCCTCGAGTTACGAGTCCCTACTCTATAGAACTTTTCACTATGAGACAGTAAAGCTTGGAGCCCTTCCTATATAGAACTCTTCGCCTTAAACGCGGAAGGTTTTTCCTGTATAAAACCTTATGCGTCACAGATGGATTCTTCCGACTAGGAGTTCTTCCTATATAGAACTGTTAGTCTTCAAACCCTAAATCCGCAAATCCTTCATATATAGAACTTTTAGCTTCTAAAATCTCAGAATTACAGGTTCTTCCTATATAGAACCTTTCATTGCGAGAGCTTGAAAACACAGGCCCTTCCTATATAGAACCTTTATCTTCGAATTAGGGATTCACGCCAAACTGGCTACCGATCTTTCTGGACTCACGCTACTAAGGCTGCCAAAATCTTTCTTCCAATTTGGGGATTCACGCTGAAAACGGATACCGATCTTTCTGGACTCACGCTACTAAGGTTGTTGCTTTTTCTTCAAATTTGTTCACCTCTTTAATACAAAGTCGCATATCAAAAGCCATTGGTAATATGTAAGTACCTGTTTAAAATGGACAAGATGTTATGATAAATGAGTTAGCATGCTCCTAATCCTAGGGATGCCTAACTATACATGATGCATGAGTGTCAATATCTCGATGCGTCCACCTCCGCAATCAGTCAAATCTCGACTCTCTGCTTGCTTTCTCTTTTTTTTCTTCTTTTGGTGGCAGTACCCTATCTCACTTTTGGGTTCAACCATTTCAGCCTTTCTTTTTTTAGTTTCATGCTCTAAGTTCTAAAGCGTCTTTTTGGGTTTTTGCCTTAAATTTTTTTAGGCGCCCTTCCTGGTTTTCACCTGGGAGATCTCTATTGTTGTCTTGAATATTTTCTCAGACAAGTTGAGTGGTGTATGATATTGGTTATCTTATTCTGATGCTCGAAGTCCTTCCCTCGTTGTGCCTCAACATACATTGTGTAGAAAGGTTGAGATTAAAGTTAATCCTGTCTTCTAATCTCCTGCATTCTCATGGTTAGATCATAGTAATGCTCAGAAATCTTTTGTTTATCATAAGACTATGTTAACTTGTTTGTATGATGCTTATGAAACAATGCAAAGACAAGGAAAGGAAGGCACAAAGATATGATTTTATTGACATTAAGAACTTGGAACAGTTTTGGAAAAGTCATGGCAAACATGAGGAAAATGTAAAGCATAACATGGAATGCAAAACCTCAAGTATCCACTGCATGAATGATGCGTGACCCTGTCAACTGAAATAGAATCTTTGCCCAGAGCTTCTTCTTCTATTACTCGTGGGGATAATTCTACTTGCCGGAGGCCCAATCTCAAAATTTATCTAAGCCAGCCTTAACGGGTTTTCAACTCAGATTCTTCATTTTCTTCAAGACGCCCTTTTTCGGGTTTTCACCTTGAGCTGTCTATTTTTCTTTTTTTTTCTTTCTTTTTTTGTCTAAGGCGCCCTTTGTGGGTTTTCACATTAGGTTTTCATCATTTTCTTTTTTTTTTCTTCTTTTTTTTTTCAAACATAATACTTCTTAATTGAATCAAAATTCATGGCATTTTTTAATTATTCTCCATCCATCTTAGTTAAAATCAATGCTCCTCCTGAAAAACCTTCTTGGCGACATATGGCCCTTCCCAATTAGACATCCATTTCCCTCGAAAGTCTTTCTGAATCGGGGAGATCTTCTTAAGCACCAAATCTCTCTCTCGAAATTTTCTCGGGTACACTTTATTATCATATACCCGCATCATTCGTTTCTGGTACATTTGACCATGATAGATGGCTTTCAACCTCTTTTCTTTGATAAGATTTAACTGGTCGAACCTGGCTTGTACCCACTCTGACTCATCCAACTTTACTTTATTCAGAACCCAGAGTGACAGAATCTCAACCTTAATGGGTAGCACCGCCTCTGTGCCGTACACTAGAGTATAGGGTGTTGCCCCTGTTGATGTGCGAACAGATGTCTGATAGGCGAACAGAGAAAATGGTAGCTTCTCATGCCAATCTTTATAGGTGTCAGTTGTCTTCACAATGATTTTCTTTATGTTCTTATTTGCCGCTTCTACTGCCCCATTTATCTTAGGACGGTAGGTCGTGGAATTATGGTGTGTTATTTTGAACTGGTTGCACACCTCAGTTATCAATTTGTTATTCAGGTTGGAAGCGTTGTCGGTGATAATCCTTTCTAGCAACCCATATCGGCAGATGATCTCCTTCCTCAAGAACTTGCACATTGTTGTCCTGGTGATATTGGCGTATGATGTTGCCTCTACCTATTTAGTGAAGTAGTCAATGGCAACCAAAATAAAACGGTGCCCATTGAAAGCCTTTGGGTGAATCTGCCCAATGACATCTATGCCCCATGCTGCGAACAACGAAGGTGCGTTCATGGTGTGTAAAGTTAAATGAGGAGCATGGATCTTGTCGGTATATATCTGGCACTTATGGTATTTCCTGAAGTAATTGATGCAGTCTCCCTCCATAGTCGACCAAAAATAGCCATATCTCATGATTTTTCGGGCTACTGACAGACCATTGGCTTGTGTTCCTCACAGTCTATCATGCACTTCTGCTAAAATTTGTCTTGCCTCCCGGGCATCTACACATCTCAACAACATTTGATCATGGCCTCTTTTGTACAGAATTTCCCGTCCAGAACATATCATATTGCCATCCTTCTGAACATTTTTCGGTCATTTTCGTTTGCTCCTTCAGGTTATTTTTTAGACTTGATATATTGTAAGATGTCGTAATACTAAGGGTTGCCATCTATTTCTTCTTGCACATTACAGCAGTGAGCTGACCTCTCAAAAGTCTGCATCTCAATTGGCTTCATCTCTGCCTTCGTATTTACTTTAAACATGGAGGCCAGTGTTGCCAAGGCGTCCGCCATCTGGTTGTCTTCTCTAGGAAGGTAGGTGAAACTAACATTTTCAAATTCCTTAATGAGCTCATAAATCAACTCGTAGTATTTGACTAGCTTCGGATCCCTAGTTTCCCATTCTCCTCACAACTGATAGATCACTAAGGACGAATCTCTGAACACTCGAAGTTCTTTGATATTTCTTTCAATGGCTGCATTCAGTCCCATAACACATGCTTCACATTCAGCTATGTTATTTGTGCAAAAGAATTCTAGTCTACCGGTGAAGGGATAATAGACATCTTTTGAAGAAATTAGCATGGCTCCTATCCCGTGGCCAAGGGCATTGGAGGCTCCATCGAAGTAAAGCTTCCACGAGCCGTCATCTGAAACAACGTCTTCTCCAGTTGTGATGCATATCAAGTCCTCATCCAGGAAATTAAAGTTCAACGATTCATAATCATCAGATGCGCGACTAGCTAAGAAATCTGCTATAGCACTTCCTTTCACAACTTTCTGGCTCACATATACAATGTCGAACTCAGATAAGAGCATCTGCCAGCTGCCCATCCTCCCTGTTAATGCCAGTGCCTCCATTAGAAATTTCAAGGGGTCCAATTTGGATATCAACCAGGTGGTATGGTATAACATGTACTGTCTAAGCCTTTTGGTAGTCCAAACCAAAGCACAATATAGCTTTTAAATTGGCGGGTACCGCATTTCGCAATCAGTGAACTTCTTGCTTAGGTAGTAGATGGCTCTTTCCTTCTTCCCAGACTCATCATGTTGCCCTAACACGCAACCCATCGAGTTTTCAAAAACTGTCAAGTAAAGGATCAAAGGCCTGTCTAGTACCGGTGCGACTAAAATCAGAGCATTCGTCAAGTACTTTTTAATCTTCTCTAGATCTTCTTGACATTCTTCATCCCAGACCCCTAGGTTATTCTTCCTCAGTAGTCTGAAGACAGGGTCGCACTTATCTGTTAATTGAGAGATAAAATGAGAGATGTAGTTTAACCTTCCCATGAAACCTTGTACTTCTTTCTGAGTATGGGGCGGGGGAGGTCTTGGATAGCCTTCACTTTTTTTGGATCAATCTCAATCCCCTTCCTACTTACTACAAACTCCAAGAGTTTTTCAGATGTGACTGCGAATGTGCATTTAGCTGGGTTGAGCTTTAACTGGTATTTTTACAACCTTTGAAATAGCTTTCTCAGGTTTCGAAGGTGCGCTTCTTCGTTTTGGGACTTAGAAATCATATCATCCACGTATACTTCTATCTCCTTGTGCATCATATCGTGAAAAAGAGTCAACATCGCTCTTTAATACGTCGCTCCTGCGTTCTTGAGTCTGAAAGGCATCATCTTGTAACAAAACGTGCCCACATAGAGAGAAACTATCCATAAATAAGAACAACGAGTGTCTCGCGGTATTATCAACCAACGTGTCAATATGTGGTAGGGGAAATTGTCTTTAGGGCTTGCTCGATTGAGATCCCTGTAATCTATACACATGCGGACTTTACCATCATTCTTCGACACTGGTACGATGTTTGCAACCCATTTAGGGTATTTGGCAACTTCCAGAAAGCCAGTATCAAACTGTTTTTTCACCTCTTCTTTGATCTTTAACAACATGTCAGTCCTCATTCTTCTTAGCTTCTGCTGGACTAGTTTGCATTATGGCCTTGTTGGCAGTTTGTGCATTACTATGTTTGTATTCAACCTCAGCATATCTTGGTAAGTCCAAGCAAAGACGTCCTTGAACTCCTGGAGCAGGGCTATCAGTTCATGCCTGGTTTTTAAGGAAAATGTAGCCCCGATTTTCACTTCTTTCTTCTCTTCCTCGATTCTCAAGTTCACAATTTCTGTTTCTTCTTGATGGGGCATGACCTGCCTTTCTTCATTGGTCATCATCCTTACCAACTCCTCAGGAACTTCGCATTTTGCCTCGTCATCCTCCTCTTCAATTTCTGCTAAGATCTCAGGGCGTTAAAAATCTACCTCGGGATTGGATTCAGAATCATTCATACAGTTAATTATAGGAAACCTGTATGAAATAAGAATGAATATAATGGGAAGAGAATGATTTTAAATGAAGTGAATGAATATGAGTAAGAAATGAATGAATGAAGTAAATGAAATGTTTGCCATTTAAGAAAACGGGGAAGATATTCTTTCATTGCAAACAAAAAATTAACATAGATGCCCTATACAAAAGATCCTCATTGCCTATGGGCAAAAACAAAAGGGTTGGTTCGGAGCATTACTCTGATATAGCCCTAAAGACTACATGTAGATCAATGTAGCTCAAGTTATTAAGAGTTTTCCCGGGATGGCAAGGGCGGATGCTAGTCAACACGTTGCTGCCTTTGTCATCTTCAGCTATCATGTTGATGCACATCCCTTCAAGTGATTCACTGAACATCTCGTTCTCATTAAGTTTATCATTTTCTCGAATTGCTTCCTGTACTTTCTGCTCTGTATGGTCAATTCCTCTAAAGACAAAAATATCTTTTACATGTGGGGAAGGCATCAGTCTCCATGGAATATTCTCTCCCTTAAGTCTAGCCCTCATTTGTTCTTCTTTCCTTTTGTATTCCTCTCTCCTCTGCTGAATGCTCGGTTTGTAGCCAAGCCCAAAATGATCTTTCTTGGTAATGACACTTCTAGGTCATAGGCTTCCTTGCAATTTCCTTCCTAGCCCTCTTCTTGTTTTGGCTCATCGGCCCAAAGTTTCAGACACGATCATCTTGGTACAATTAGATAACCTGGGAGAGGGGATCTGATTACCTTCCGCAACGAATGTAGCGTTTACAAGCTCTAATGCTCAGAAAGAACATTCCACGTCATCTTTATCGTTCTAGATATGGGGAGCATCCGATGTTACCGATGCTATGATCTCTTGCTCAGCCTCTACAGTGACCAACTTGCCTTCGATCACGAATTTTACTTTCTGATGAAGTGATGATGGAACAACTCCCTCCAAGTCAATCCATGGTCTTCCCAGTAAACAACTGTTGGTCGGTTTTATGTCTATTGCCACGAAATCAATTATGTACTCTGTCGGCCCGATCAATAATGGTACCTTAATTTTCCCAAGTGCTCACCTTTGAGTACTGTCAAAGGCTCTCACGGAGTTATAACAAGGTTTCATGTGGGAATCATCTACCGGTAGTCTTTGCAGAGTCACCATCGTTAGTACATTTAATGCCGACCCATTATCAATCAACACTCATGGCAACACATACCCTTTACAGTGGGTGGTGATGTTGAGAGCTTTGGTGGACCCCATACCTCTCGTCATCGTTGAAAGTGATGTGGTTGTATTCGGTGATGTGCCCCACTATTCTGTCCAGCTTAGGTACAGAAATGTCATCGGGTACAAACGTTTGGTTCAGCACCTTTAACAATGCATCACGATGCTTTTCTGAACTCAGAAGCAACTCCAACACCGTGATCCTTGCCATTTGTTTTCGCAGCTGTTCCACTATATTGTATTCACTGTGCTTCAGGAACTTCAGAAATTCTTGTGCCTGAGCCTCAGTTACCGGCTAGGTAATCTTTGGAGGAGACTCATCGCCGAATATTTGAGCAATATCAGTTGATGTACATTTTCCCTTTTCCTTTGTAGCTTCGGCCGATTTCAAGGTTTTCGAAGAGTAGCACCTGTCGCTCTTCGTGAAGTGGCATACTTCATTGATAATTTTGTCTTTCTTTGTCTGATCATCTTTCTGTGCTGGCTCGTCTTCTACCATTTGTTCTTTCTCCTCATCAGGCTTCGACTCTTCTGGTATAGTCACGTTGGCGGTATAACTCCAAGGAGTTCACCGCATGTCTTTGAACGAAAACAGGGCAGGTGCTGAGATGATGATTTTAGGGGCCACCTTTACAGCTTCTCCTTGAGATGAACTTGCTTCCTCTGATTTGGAGAAGACGATAAAGGGCCCATCTCTCCCATACTTGAGGTTGGGGCTATCTGACGCACATACATCTAACCCTACCTTCCTGCAGCCTCCTCAAAGAGCTCTATCTTTTACTGTCCATTAGTTATTGAATCAATTTCCTGAATTCTTTGCATTGTTGGATGTCGTGCTCTCTATCCTGATGGAACTCGCAATAAGCTCCACGCCCCTTCTGCACCACTATCATGCATATGCCAATCAAGCGGGCCATGCATAATTGTTGGAATACCCACCATAAGGGAGACTTAATTTCTGACACATTGTCTTTAGCCTTCCTAGCAGAGTACTCCTCGATAGCGTTTACTCTACGGCTCCTGTGATTAGGCAACGGATTAGTGACCACATTCGGTTACTCAAATTTTAATACCCAGAATTAATCAGACTTTGTACGAGTTTCTTGAATGCGAGGTAATTTTCTGTGGAGTGACCAGGGGCACCGCCATGATAATCGCAATTCGCATTAGGATCATACCATGACAAAAACGGAGGTTTGAACGGAGTAACATAGTATGGTGGAACCAAATCAGCTTTGTACATCGGAGAACAAAGCTCGGTGTAAGAGACTGGCATCAGAGTAAAGGATGTTTTCTCTTGTTCATTTCTTAGAGCTCTTCCATCTCTTTGGTTTGAGTTCTGAGCCTTCCCTGTTGATGCTCGCGGCTGAGAGGCCGTAAAGTACTTTGGGCCATTGTATGTGCTCGCAGTATTTACCTCATTCTCTCTCTTCTTGTTGTACTTTCGAGAGCTATCCCCGCTGTCAATCCTGCCACTCTTAATTGCCAATTCAAGAGACTCCCCTGTCCAGATCAAATCGGCAAAGCTCTGAGTTGTATTATTGATAAGGCGATAGAACAATATTCCCTTCAGAGTATTCACGAATAGGTCTCGTGATCAGAAATTGGTGGCTAGATTTGAGCGGCCACCTCTCACCATCTTTGGGCATATTGTTACAGACTCTCATTAGATTTCTGTCCCATATTTTCCAACATGATCCTGCTGGGGGTCATATCTGTGACATGTTTGTACTGCTCGAAGAACGCCTTCGAAAGGTCCTTCTAGGTCTTGATGTTTACCCGACTTAATTGGGTGTACCACTGGATTGCTGCCCGAGTCAGACTATCCTGGAAACAATAGATTAAAATCTTTTCATCCTTGTTGAAGGCTGCCATCTTTCGGTAATACATGGTCATATGCGCGGAAGGACATGAAGTTCCATCATACTTGTCAAATTCTGGAGTTTTGAATTTTTGCGGTAAAACAAGGTCGGATACCAGGCTCAGATCACTAGCTTCATTCCTTGGTTCATCTGTGGCTTGCAGTGCTTTAAAATTTTCTTCCATGAGGCGAAACCTTTCCTCCCATTTCTTTTCCACCTCCGTTCTAATTTTCTTGACCAAATTCAGATCCGCCACCTCTTCTTCATAGAATACCTCTGTATCGATGGGTTGGCTTTCAGATGCCCCTGTCTGAAGACTAGCAGATATCCCGACAGGGTCAATGCATACTCTTCTTGCAGGACTTGGCGTCTTTGGTTGAACCTTGTTGTGAGATGCAATACCTTCTGGCTCCTGGGCGACTTTGTCTTTAACCTTCTCTTTCCCATAGCTTTTCTCCAACAATGTAGCTAAGTCTGATACTATCGCAGCTCATGATTGAGCGATCTGATCGCTGAGGTGCTGTCTAGATTCTTCAAAGCGTACCTCTAAATCCTTCTGCCCTTTTTACAAATTGACTATTCTATCCTCCATTAGTTTGCTTTAGAACCGAGGAAAGTATGGATGTGGAATGGTTGCGGCTTGTCTTTTACTTTAACTGCCACAATATTTACACTATTAATATTTTTGCAAAGAAGGATGAATGCATGTATAATGATGCGAATGCCATGATGCAATGCAAGAATGTATGCAAATAAAGGTACTGATTCTGCTGGTAATCACCTTTTTGAACTACTTTCATGGGAATTAAATGGTCCAGATTACAAAATAGTAAAGTAGAGTTCTACACATAAGCCCTAGCTCTATCTCCTAACTTCTCGATAGCTCTGAGCAGTTTGATGAACCTAGGCGCTTCTTTCATGTCCGAGGTTATAAAAGGTCGAAGGGCTTCAGCTTCTGCAGCTAAATCTGTCACATGTCCTGCAACTCGTTGTATCTCGACCAATAGGGTCATGTAATACTGGTCTCTGTCTTGAATCATCTGGGAGGCATCACGAAGTCTTCGCCACCAATAATTGTCTCCACCTGCTGCAGCTTCTTTGAATACCCTAATTCTCCCTCCTATAATCCTGAACAGTTGCCTCGAGTGATTCGATGCGGGCTCGTAACATACAAATTTCACGCTCCCTTTCTTGTAGTTTGATGAGGCCATTTCTTTGACGATAGGTCTGAAAGGATTGCTCTAACTTCATCAATCTCCCTTCTAACTTGGCATTTTTATCTTGGCTCTGGTTCAGGCTTTGGACAGTGTCGTTGTACAAGTTTTGCATCTCTAGCAGTCTATTCCTGCTCCCCATGGCTTTTCTCTTCCAAACAGCAGTGTTCTCTCTTTCGTAGATGATTGCTTGCTTGCCTTTGTCAATCTCTTGCCTAGCTCTTTCTTTCTCTTGGTTAATGGCGTCCCTAAAAGACCGTCTTTCACTTTCGATGGCTAACTTGCAACTTTCTATCTCATTCTCGATTGCTCGCTTACTTCTCTACGACTAGAAATTGGCTTCGGCTGACATTCTGTACCTTTGCTTGAAGCTGGAGAGTATCTTTCTGATAGAGAGCATTATTCTCACTCAAATCCGCGTTTAGCTTCTTTAACTGCCTAATGGTCCCATCTCGTTCGCCGACCTCTAAACTTGCCTTGTAGAGCTCATCCATATGCTGGATCTGTAAAGCCTCCATCCTCCTCTTAACCTCTTCGAGTTTATTTCGCAAAATGTCAGCCTCGGACGGTACTATCCTCATATGTTCCTCAAGTGACATGGTTGGTCCTTGGTCAGGTTCTGGAATCTTGTCGTTAACCCTCATGTGCCTCCAAAAATCATAATCTGGGGTGATCATGGGCTCGGTATCTCCTTCTACTCTTATACGATAACAGTGATCTCAAGCTCTCATGATGGTCTGAACCTCTGCCCTGAACTCGCCCTTGAACGGGAACTCACTTCGACTTAAACTGGCGGTGACTGGAACAAACTGTCGCAATCCGAATTGTCGGGGCACCAAAAGCGGAGCACAAGCAATTCCACCATGTAGCCCTAGCATCATCAACTAGTCATAATCGCCACAACTGTATAAGAAATAACTAACCTTGCCGAGCCAAGGAACTCTCCACACTATGTCGTCATCTTGGATGTTCTTAAAGATCCGGGACCATTTCTTCCTGTTCGTCTTCTCGCCATTCCTTTGCTAAGTACTCTCGTAAAGGTGAAAAGTCTCGGAATGATATTCCATGTAAAACCCTCGTTGGTGTCTTCCACATATGACTTTCAATCCAAACCTATAGTAGCTGTGCACACCCTCTGAAACGTCCATCTTCATGTTTCTGGCTTGCATTCAAAGAAATGAAAGTTTCAGTCAAGATTTTTGATACTGGATTCACCTTTCGCTTCAGACGCTCAAATAAATCTAGGATGGCTACATCGATGTTTCCGAGAACAGTCGAAAAGATGACCAAACCATATATCCTTAAGGCGAATATGTCCATCTTCTTTGCCTCGTCCGGGTGCACGGCTATGATGTCTCGGATACTATCCCATGCAAAGGTTAGGCTGTCTCCTCGAACCTGAATCAGGCCATTAACCCAGTCATCATTCTTCCCAACAAAAGTTTTGAGCTTCGAAGAGTAATTCTAGTTCCTCGGCAGCTTCGCATAGATCCAATCTTTCTGGACATTCTTCTGATTAAGTAGTGTTGTGTATTCTTCTACCGTAGGCATCATATCTTGACCGTTGAAAGTAAAGCAGCAAAAAATAGGATTCCGAACTTGAAGATGGCTCGGAGTAAAGGCTGGCTGACCCGGACATACATCAACTGTGCTATGTCGTCATAACTATCACAGAATAAGTCTTGTAGTCTTCGATCCCATCCTTTCCAAATCCTTGTAAGATCCCACAAGTCATTCTGTTGGAGACTCACGTAGGTGTACCCTGACACTATGCCCTCGCTCAGCAAACTATTACCCTAAGTCCTCTGATTGACTTCTGACCAATGTCTGACGGCTGAGTTGAGTTCTTCCTTCTTAAGATACATTTTCCATGATGAAAGATTTTCTAATCGGGCAAACAACTTGATCCAATACCTTTATGTAATGCAAATGCAATGATATATGCAAAAAAGCAAAACAAAAAGGAAAACGAGTCAGTACCAGATAAAATAAATAAATACATAAACAAAAAAGGCAAATTAAATAAGGTAAACAAAAAAACACCTAGGTTATCCGCATGGCTCTAAAGGGTGGGTTTCTTTATGTTCTCTACATGCAGTGTTAGTGCTAAGAGGTACCCGAATTGTCCTTGTTGTCCCCTACTAAGGATAGCAAGGCCCCTGATCATCATCCATTATAGGCTCCTTTCAATCGTGTTCAATTTAGGGGGACCCATTCGCTTATGCCCCTACGAAGGAACGATATCCTCACGAATGCATAAGGTACTCGAGCCCCGAAGGTACTTTTCTAGGCCTATACGGAGGAACGATATCCTCACGAAAGCACTAGCATTCCCCCACTTAAAAAGGACGACTTTATATGCCAAATTTTAAATGCGTTAAAATAAACGCGCAATTATAACCGAATGTTAATTTAATAGTCACTTTAATCCGGAACTTCTAATATTCATAAAGCGGTAATTATTTAAAAAGCTTGACTCTCATTTTGTTTTTTGGAAAACAAAAAACGTCCCCAGCGGAGTCGCCATCTGTAGCGATCTCTTCTTTTTCGCTAAAAACGAGTTTCGAGGTATTTGTGGTTTTTCCTGGTATTTAAAAATATATTCCGTGGGGTTTTAGAAAACCGTATTTTATTTTAAAAGTAGAGTCGCCACCGGCCACTAAGGTAGGTCGGCCACCATAAAACTAGAGATTTAAAACTGTTGGGGTTCGGGAGTCGGTTACAGATGGGGAAGGATTAGCACCCCCACACCGCCCAAAATTTGGTTATAAGTGCGAGTAAATTCTAAGGGTCCCGTTATTCGAGAGTAAACCGATAGACCACCATCATTGCGCTTGATACTGCCCACGTTTACGCTCGAATAAAAGGGTGCCACATTGACAATAATATATTCCATTATGCAATCTTAGAAAACAAATTTAAAAAAGGAACATACATTCACATTGACATGGTACTAAAAACATAAAAAAGAATAATACAAAATTAAGCAAAAATAATAAAATGTACAAACATGAATGGCATAACACATCATAAGAAGACATAAACACAAATATGGAAAAAGGAGAAAAACATAAATTAATTAATCACAACATGCTTAAACACATTAAAAAAACACAAATGCAACATGTGCATGACATATATAATATGATACTAAATTAAATAAACATCGTTACCATAATATGACATTAAAACTTATCATGTGACACAATTTAAGCATACATTAGGACATCATGACATTTATATGTAACAAACAATATCACACTAACGTGTAACCTACAATGCAAAAAAAAAAAAATATACATGCTAACACATATGCATATCATGAACTAACAAAGGCTATATGACATATTAGCATGGTGGTACCTATAAAAACATAAATACACATACTAAAATATATATATAAAATAAAACATGAAGAATAAAATAAACATGCTAAAATATATACATGACATGAATAAACAAACTAAATAATATATTAACATGATGATACACATAAATAAGGGTAACAAATATACTTATAATACATATATGAATATCATCCCAAATCATGCTAACACAAAAAACATTAAAACATGGATGTTAAAAAAGCATAAAAAAACATACAATAAAGGACTGAAATAAAATAAAAACAAAATAGAAAACAAAAATCAAAAGCAATAAAAAACAATTCAGGGACAAGATTGTAGGCTGAACAAAACTCTAAAAGACTAATATTGTAATATACCCATGCGGCAAACTCGAAAAGAAAATCTCAAAAAACGCGGAGTGGTTAGGGGGATGATCTCACCATTTTGAAAACTAATTTTCGTTTAATTTGGGGACCAGATTGAAAGAAAGAAAAAGAAATGAGGACTGAACTTGTAATTAGACCAAGGTGCAGACTCGGTTTAAAAAAATGAAAGGGCGGGAGGATTTATGATGCGATTATGCCATTTTTAAAAATAAAAACTCCTATAAAAAAGACCTCATCAGACCCTTTAGCCCATTTTAGCCACTTTGTTTTAAACCCTAAGAATAAACAAACCCTCTTCTTTATTTTTCTCTCTCAGTTGACCATCCTCAAATCTAAGAAAATAGAACCAACTTTCCAGGTTCTGGTGGCTGACCGCCGTCGATCGCCGCTCGCTGGCAGTGGCAGATCCTGAAACAACCTCCAAAAGGCTCCCTTTCCTTTTTAAAACCTGAATAAGCACTTAGATTTTAGGGAAAATGCTTCTATTTGCCAAGATCTGAAAAACCCTAAGCCCTCCTTTAAAAAAACTCTTTTTTTTACAACTCTGACACTCCCCTTTTCAACTGATTCACCCTAGGAGTGGGCTTATCACCGGTATGAAGGAGGATCGACGACCAGGGTAAACTCACACTTTTTTATTTTATTCTTTGCTTTTTTTGGGTATGAGAAATATGCATGCACAAAAAATAAGAAAGATAGATGATTACCACTTGGAATTCTTTTCTTTATTTCCAATCTCTGTGTACAAAATATGGATACATTTAATATATAGGTTGCCTTTTGATTGATTGATTTCTTTCTTGTTTGCTTACAAGATTAGACGAAATGATTTTCTTTGTGATCTAACTTGTACTTCTCTGATTTTGCATGTCCGATTTGGTGGGCCGGTGAGGCATGAGCGTACGGCGGCAGCGGCGGAGCAGGGCTTTCGGTCAGACGTGTTCTCAGCCGTTAGATCAGATCTGATCCAACGGATGAGATGGCATAAGGAACGGGATGCTCAGATTGGATCTGAAGACTGGTGGGACGACATAAGATGGTGCCACGTGGCGCTCAGCAGCCGAGGGGTCTTGTGCGTGTGATGGACGCGCGCGTGAGGAGCTGAACTGCTCGCGCGTGCATCCACGCGGTCAGCTGGAAGGGCACTCTCCTTTGATCGTGGCCGTTGGATCTGGGTCAGATCCAAAGGCTCTTGGTTGACTGCGCATAGAAAAAGATAACATTAGGATTATGGGTTAGGGTTTTTAATTAGGTTTGGGCTTGGGGTTTGGCCGGTTGGGCCTTGTACATTTAATTGGATTTTGTATATATAATGGACTTGGACTGTTAACTTTTTGGGTTTTAATTAATTAATTTTTTGGATTTTATTTTAACTTAGCCCAATAATAATAATAATAATAATAATAATAATAATAATAATAGTAATAGTAATAATAATAATAATAATAGTAATAATAATAATAATAATAATAATAATAATAATAATAATAATACCTGCACACATACATATACGGGCATACACATACGTATATATAACATACACAGACATTCAAATACTTACATACATCACATACATTTAAACAAAAACAAATACATATATATATTCACACATAACTGATATAAGCATACATACATTAGTATACATGAAAACAATGTAAAACATACGTGACATAAAATGTGGACACACATGATACACATACACCACAACACTTCTTAATAGGTACATGTTACATAATATATATGCACCACACATGCATTCACATACATCACACACATGTATTAAATTTATATTAATAATGTATACACGCACACATATATGTAAACATGCCATAATAATATTAATTAGTTATTACACTAATACAGATTAACATTATATTTATACACTAGATAAAAATGAGTGATTACAATTAAAAGCATTCGACTCACAAGTTAAAATCTCGAAATAAGAGTTACAATACAATATAGGGTCCTACAAATATATAGCCCGAATAATATAAGTAATGTACTCGGACGACAAGTCGATGCTAGGGTCTTACTCCGATGGTGCTCTAATAATCATAAACAAAAGCATGCGACTAGAGATGATAACATGGAAACACAACAATATTGGTACTGCCTCTAGCCACCTAAACGCATAGAAAGTAAAAAGGAATTTCATTAATCTCACATAGCACATACGCATCATACTAACAAACCTGGAGTGAGGCCCGATGTCACACTGCCTCGGGAGCGTACACTCAGAATGAGGCCCGGTGTAACGACCTAAACTTCTGAGTCAATATTTGGGCATTGACCCAGTTTATGGACCTTCATGTTGGTTGGAGTAGTTAGAACTAGTGGGTCAAGTTTGGGCCTTATTTTGTAATAAGGGAGAAACTTGTAGGTTTGGTGGAGTAATTTTACCCTTGGAAGAAAATGGGCTGATATCCCCTTTGTTTTGGCATGTTTTCACGTGGGGTTAAAAGGGAGGGGACAATTGCCATTTTGAATTAAAGGAGTCAACTTTGATACGTATTTCTTCCAACCAAGGTCCAAGATTAAAGTATGTTAATCACCTTTTCAAGTGCTTCATGAAAAGTATAATTTGTGGTAAGAATGTGAGTCTCTTAATAATGGTTTTTTTAAGGATTGGAGGTTTTAAAAGCTTCCATCCATTTTTATTGTTCCAAATTTGTAGCTATGGTCTTCTATATCCTTGAGTTCAAGTTTTAATTCAATTTTCATGTTTTTATGGCATGATAAGGTGATTTGGGGTTTATTCAAGTTGAGCCAAAGAGAAAAAGCTAAGGAAAGTAAGTGGATGAAGCAAATTTGGTATTTGAATACGATTAGAGACAAGTTATGAGTGATTGCCGAGCCTTAGAAAGTGGTTCTGGGGTTAATGTTTCGAAACCATATGTACAGGTTTCCATACCTTATGAATTTCTACGAAAAAAATGGATTCTAGAGAAAGGTTTCAAAACCTTTGTACATGTTTTGAAACCTCTAGGCAAAGGTTTCCATACCTTTAGAAAGGTTTCCAAATCTCTGGGCAAAGTTTTCCATACCTTTAGAAAGGTTTCCAAACCTCTGGGCAAAGGTTTCCATACCTTGAGTAAAGGTTTCCATACCTTTGGGGAAAGGTTTCTATACTGAAAGGCTCGATACACTCTAATTGATTGTACCAAGAGGGTTGAATTTGCTTTCTAAATAAATTGGCTATAACCAAAATGAAGTAGACAATATTGTATGATGATTTTAGAGTGTTTTGACTGCTCAACCGAGTTTATATCTACTACCTTAGCACACCACTAAGGATTTTCCAATTCACTACTATGAATTCTTCCTTTTCATAGGCAGAAAAGGTAACCTTTACAACCTTATCTTTTCAATGGCCAAGATAGAACCACTCTAGTTTTTCCTTAGGCTAAACTAAAACCTCTCCCTTTTTCAAGGTAATTGTCTAAGCAAAGAAACCTCACAAGATGGGTGTTTACAAGATTGAAGCTCACAAGAGTGTAAAGAATAAAAACAATTAAAACACTCTTTATACACTATATATAAGAGAAATGAGAAAATAAAACTTGAAAGCTAATTCCTCTTGATCATGAAGCTTGGATATGTTCTCTAACCATCTTTAAGTGTCCCAAGTCTTCTTTTAAAGTGTGGAATAAGCTACTAGCCCTTTATGGCCGATGGAGGTTGTTTGGAGCCGTTAGGGACTTTATTTCCAGCCATAAATATAGTCTGTGCATCTCAGTATCAGTATGCGAGACTCCGGTATCGGTGCCTGCCAAATCAAGAAATAGACGTTGTAACATTTAAGTTGTGCATACCGGTACGCGATACGTTTGTATTGGTACTGTACAAGGGGTATCGGTTCGCGATGTCTTGTACCGGTACAAGAATTCCTTTCTGGAATTCTGGAAGCAAGCTCGTATCGGTACGCTTGAGGGTTGTACCGGTACAGCTTATCATTTTTGACATATTTGAGTATTTACACATGTATGCAAGCCAAAAACTCGTACTAAACATTTTTCATTTGTTATATTGGAACAAATATCTCAACAATCTTCCCCTTTTGTTTTTGAAATTGCTACCCCTTTAGAAAATAATTTTTGAAATAGAGAATATTTTGAGAAAATGTTAAAGCTCCCCCTTTTTCTTTTTGAAATTTAATTTTTCAAATACATCTTTACACCTTTTTGTTATGTAAAAAATAATTTCAAAACCAAGTTTGAAATCACATTTAATTTCAAAACACCAATTTGTTGAAAGGTTGATACCAATCGTTGGAAATTTGGTACCAATTGATAGAAAATACCAATTGTTGGTGAAAAAATAGAGAATAAGATAAAAAATTTAAAATCAAAACTCCCCCTTAATCAAAGAATTCCATTTAAAAATTTTGTTCAAAATTTGACACTTAAGAGATTGAATTTCACCGTTGAATTAAATCAATTTAAAAACACTTGAAATTCAATTTATCTAAGACTTTTAAAAATTTTATGCAAACATATAAATGAAAAAATATGATTCATATGCATAAAGCATCATAAAATGTCATGCACTTATAAATATAAATAAGCAATGATGCATGAACATTTATCATCAAAATAGGCAACCAAATGATTTAAAATCAAATACATCAAGATTAAAGGTTACCCATCTTCTTCACCTGTGTGACTAGAGAATTTCCATATCTTTGCTTTTTTTGCCATTGCTCCAACACACCTACAAAAGTCATTTACTAGATTTTTGGTATCCAAATTGATTTGGATCCTTTGACATTAGTTTCAATGTACCTAGTTCCCATAGGAACCCATACTTTTCTAATTCTATAAGATTTTCTTTATAGGACAAGTATGCAAAAAATGGCCATGATAATGACAATGTGATCGTTTTGTCATTATGGAACGAGATGAATTATTTGAAATAATTTCATTTTCTTCCGTTAAGCTTTTAATCTTAACCTTTAAATCAAGATTTTCTTTTTCCAAAACTCCATTGCTCATTTTTGAAAACTCTAAATCATTCTTCAAAATCTCATTTTGGTTTTCAACATCTAATTTTGTTTTAAAAAAATCATTTTCAAATTCAAGATTTGAAATCATTTTCTTAAATTTGGAATTCATGGTCTCAAATTCCAAAAATAATTCATCAAATGCATCTTGTAACTCATCAAAAGAATATGAATTTAATTTATTTGAGTTAGAAGATACCTTGGGCTCATTGAGAGCCATAACACCATCCACCTTTGATGAGAGGAGATTTGCACTTGATGGAACTCCATCTTTCTTCTCTTCTTTCCCATAGAATTTCTCAAGCTTCTCCCAAATTTCTTTGGCACTTTTGGATTAGGAGACCTTCTTGGAAACCTCTTCATTGAGGGCACAAAGAAGAATGTGCATAGACTTTGCATTGAGTTGGCCATTCTTTGTGTCTTTGACACTCATTTTTTTTCTTCTTAGGAGCTTCCAAATGTCCATCTTCGATATTCATCCAAATGTCGAAGTCGAGTCTCGAATGAAATACTTCATGATGTTGATCCATTGAAAGTAACATTCTCCTTTGAAGAGAGAAGACACATGATAGAGCGGACTTCTTTGAATGAAATCATTGTAGAACTTCTTACCATTTGAAAATTGAATTGGTGAACTTTGAGAAATCTATATTTACTCCCAGATGTTAGTCCTTTGATGGAGACGAGGCTTTGATACCAATTGAAAGGCAAGATATACTCCAACTGATTGTACCAATAAGGTTGAATTTGCTTCTCGAATGAATTGGTTATAACCAAAAAGAAGTAGACAATATTGCACGATGATTTTAGAGTGATTCAACTACCGAACCGAGTCTACATCCACTACCTTAGCACACCACTAAGGATTTTTCAATTCACTACTATGAATTCTTCCTTTTTACAAGCCAAAGGGGTAACCTTTACAACTTTATCTTTTCAATGGCTAAGATAGAACCACTCTAGTTTTTCCTTAGGCTAAACTAGAACCTCTCTCTTTTACAAGGTAATTGTATAAACAAAGAAACCTCACAAGGTGGGTGTTTACAAGATTGAAGGTCATAAGAGTGTAAAGAATAAAAATAATTAAAACACTCTCTATACACTATATACAAGAGAAATTAGAAAATAAAACTTGTAAGCTAATTTCTCTTGATCATGAAGCTTAGATATTTTCTGTAACCATCTTCAAGTGTCCCAAGTTTTCTTTCAAAGTATGGAATGAGCTATTAGCCATTTACGACCGTTGTGGGTTGTTTGGAGCCATTAGCGATTTTATTTCTATCCATAAATGTAGTATGGGCATCTCAATACAGGTACGCTAGACTCTGGTATCGGTACCTGCCAAATTAAGAAATAGTCATTGTAGTATTTAAGATGTGCATACTGGTATGTGATACGTTCGTACCGGTATGATACAATGGGTATCGGTACACGATGTCTCGTACCAGAACCAGAATTCCTTTCTTGAATTCTAAAAGCAAGCTTGTATCGATATGTTTAAGGGCTATACCGGTACGATTGACTGTTTTTGATATATTTGAGTATTTAAACATGTGTACAAGCCAAAAACTCTTACAAAAACATTTTTTGTTTGTTATATCGAAACAAATATCTCAATATACACCTTTAGGAATGTTTCTATTCCTTATGAAGGAATAGATGTTGGGAATTGTTCTAAATATTGAGAAATATTTCGAATGGACATTAAAGCGATGTTTCATAGATTAATGGCTAATGACATGATGAAAATATGTATTCACTAATGGTGATGGTGTTGATGTAATGAACAAAATTTCAAAATCTAAGGGTCAGTTTAAACCGAAGTATGGGCTCTATTTTTGGGCTAAGAGTTTGGACCTTTGAGAGCCTTATGGGCTTGTTTAGGGTTTATGGGTTTGAGTTTTGGATTTTTTTGGGTTTGAAAGATAATGGAAGACTAGTGTGGTAAATTCCTCTTTTTTGAAGAGGGAGTGGAGGATAGCTCTTTAATTCTCTGCAGAAAATAATAGAATGAGCTCACCCTTGTCCCTTTTGTCTTCTACC